>MJUU01008567.1:23212-33825 GCA_002080025.1 Modiolus philippinarum | reverse complement strand
CACCCTGAGCTTCCTCTTACTATTGGACGAGATTTTGTGTCTTTATTACATAATCACGCACCTCGTATCCATTGACAAAATACACTACTTTTTCTAGTCATTTGCAATAAATTATATCTTTTTATAAATAATTAGTTTATATTGATCTATGTTAAATTACAAACAATTCCATACCAGTACACGAATTAAACTCTACGTAGACAAAGAATCTGACATACAGGTCAGATAGAGCGAAACAATGTTTGTTTTCTGGTTTTTTTTTTCTTCATCGAATGTGGTTTCAGTTTTTTTTCCATTTTCAACTCAGTACTACCAAAAACAGCTATCTCTGTATCCACACTGCCAAATCCATGTTCATCTATATGCTATGAGTATTACATTCTAGACGATGATGAACAGCTGTGAAAAGTCGCACGATACGATTAATTCCCCCGGTTGCTGACCACCTTGAATGGGGTACGGTTTTGCCGGATACCCTTTCTGGAAGAGACCATCTAAGAACTATTGTGACCAGTGACGATAAGTTTTCTGCGAAAAGGATCTTTGAACGTTTTTCATCAAACCCAATCAATCATGTTCCCTGTTCTTGGTCATCTTGGATGAGTTTCGGATTTTTTTTGGGGGGAGGGACCACCTAAAGATTATTGTGACTAAGTTTTGTTCTTATCAAACAAGCAGTTTCTGAAATAAATATCTTTGACAATTTTGTCCATGAGGTGCAATGTTTAACTAACGGTATGCTTTCCGCTGGCGGTCGACTTGGATGATGATGTACGGACCTGCAGGTATCTTTTTTGGAATAAACCATGTACAGACAATTGTTAATAGGTTCGGTTCTGTTGGAGCCGTAATTTCTGAGATCATCTAGGTTTTTTCCACAGGGGCCAATGTTCAACTTTGTTCCATGCTTGCTATAATCTTGCACAAGGTATTGACATCCAGGATTCCTGTCCAACTAAGACAATTGTGACAAAGTTTGTTTTTTATTAAGCTATGCTAGTGCCAATGAAAACGCAACACTTAATTTTTTAGAATTTTTTCTGCACAAATATAAATTTTCAACGAATTACAAAGGCTTTAAAAACAATTTTCCCCATGACCGATTTTTTGAAACCACGCAACACGCTGGGGGGATTTTTTTACATTTGTGCAAATTTTCCATTCTTTTTGATGTTTAGAATTTAAATTATGAAAAATCGGTATTTTATACCCCAAAATTCAAAACATTGCTTTATTTGACAAATTTCCACTCGAAACAACTTCTCGACATAATTGGAACTCAGAATTTTAAGAAGGGGCCTTTTTCTAAGTTTTCATGGAATGTTCAGACAATTTTGGAATTTTGAATTTGACCACTTAATCAAACGTTGATGCTGTGGCAAATTTTCAAAAATGGACTAAAATGCATTGGTGCAAAACTTCTTAGCAGATACTTAGCTAGGTAATTTCGCAATGAAAAAAAATCTTTAGCTTAAGATGGAGGATTTTTCAAATATAAATACCAGGTGCTGCGTTTTCCTTGGCACTCAGTATATTTTCTGAGAATAATATCTCTGAGTGTGTTTCCTCTAATAGTGCCCAATGTTAAACTATGTTCCCCGCTGGTGGCAATGTTGGATAACGTACGAACCTGCTGGATACAATCTTGACATAATGTAGTTCTAATTGGACTAGAAGTATATGAGAAATGGATCTTTGAATGTTTTCCATGGGGTCCAATGTTAAAACTAATGTTCTCAGCTTGCAGTCAACGTGGACGGGGTATGTACCTGGGAATAGAACATTATGACTATACGTTTTGTTTCTTTTTGGACTTGTAATTACTGAAAAGATCTTTAAATATGTTTTCCAAAGGGTCTATATGTTTTATTTTGTTCTTCACTGGCGGCCATCTTGGGTCAAGTACAAACCTGCCAGATGTCTTTTTTGGAAGGTACCACCTAAGTTCCATGCAGCAATCTTGGTTGAGATGCGGAACTATCGGATACAATTTTTAAAGGGCCCATGCACACAAGGACTATTGCGACCACGTTTGATTCCAATTTGTCCGTCAGAGATCTTTGAATGAATAGATATGACGGGCCATGGACACCGAATGCCAAGTAATAGCAATGTCTCGCCCTGGCTATAGCTAGAAAGTAGACCCTGGAGATCACTGAATCCGTTTTGTTCATTGCCTTGATGCAAAAGTTAGAGTATATCCATCATTGATTTGAAAACTTTACCTGCAGACGCAGTTTAGAGACCTTACTTACCATAAGAATATTCTGTGGATTTTATTAATGTGTTTTCCATATAGTTGTTAACATTGGCAAACCAAGAACTGGAGGAAAATTTTGCAAGAATATTGTTCAAGGACCATTGTTAGGAAGTCTCATTGTAACTGACCCATAATTTTCAAAGGAGGCGAATTTTTAAAAATTACCTAATGGCATAGCTTATCGTGGATCGCACCTGGAAAATTTTCAGGAAACGTAAAAAAATAATTTTGATAGTGGACCTTCTATTTGACCAGTTTATCTGACACTGGATTAGTGATTCCTTTACGAGTTTAAATAAATAAGTTTAGTACAGTCTTACGGATACAACCCAAAGTGTATGCACTTCTCAAAGTTCCTTGCTGGTTATAATTATCATTTTTGATGCTAGTTCTGTACTCAAGTAACAGCACTCGGTCAGCGTCTTGCTTTATCATTCATGCCAAATGAATCTCTGTTTTCTCATATGGTTCAATGTACAATCATTTTGGATGACATTGGCACAAAAGCCAGTACCTCCTATATTCAAGCCAAGCTTGGTATAAATTCACTGAGAGGCTCTCAAGACAAATTCTTGCATGTTTTACTGATATGCATTTATGATCCAATGTGTACGCATTTGTGTTGAACGTTAAACAAAGTTTCCATTAGACAGTCATTTTGGATAACATATTGCCACAAAGTTACAACACTTGGTCGGCGCCTCACAAGAATCGATCAGGACAAGCGTAGTATTAATTCACTAAGAGGTTCCTTAGAAGATCATTACATGCACTCCAGATAGGGTTCAATGTGTATGCGTTTCCTCATTAGGTCCAAAGTTAAAATAAGTTCCTTGGTGGCGGCCACTTTTAATGACAGATGGCACCAAAGTAATAACAAAGAACATTGTAATGAACATATGGTTTCATTATGTAGTGGTTCACAAGTTCAGAATGTGAAATAAGAAATATAAATAAGGACGTCAGATGATGGATGCAAAGGGATGGCAGGGAGTCATATGCAGCTATGGTTCAGATGAGCTCAGTAAAGATGAGGAGAAGCTCAACATGTATATATAAAGGGCTACAGCGAGCGCAGCATGTTGACCACTGAAATTTGAACACGTGTAGTATGGTCATACTAAAGAGTTTGACAACATAATTACATGGACACAATAAGGAGATTAACTCAGTAATTATTATCTGGACACAAACCAGGGAAAATGAAACTTAGCTATGACTCCTTGTGGTTCCTCTTTGACCCCTTATAGCTTGGAAACGGTAAGAGCTACGCCAAATCCATTGACATGCTACTGAAAACTTATATCAAGAGGAATTCAAAGAAAAAATCCCATGGAAATCTGATCAAAAATAAAATTTCAGAACCAAAGTTATTTTGTCCACAGACGCCGACGACAACAACACCATACCATTATACGACCGCACATTTTTTGTGGTCATATAAAAATTTCCACAGACATGAATACCTAATCGAGACCGATGTCATCAACAACCATGAATTACCAACCCCAACATAAACTTTAAACAAATACTTTATCCAGATACATATAATTATATGTCTCTGCTTTATCCATCTATTCAAAGCTATTCACACCAGCAATCCAGCGAATGTGTTGTTTTTTTTTTTTGCTGTAATCACCAAGGACATGGTTGCCCGAGTGTAATTCTTGAAGCCAATTAATTACTGCAATTTGTTACTGAAATACAATATACAGAAAATCCTGCAGTATAAAAAGCCCTTGCAAGACTAAAGATTTAACATAATGTGCAGCCCCTGAACTACAAAAAAAAAGACTTCTAGCATCATTCACTTGCCCTTGAAAGTAAGGGTCAATACGTGTAACAGAAAAAAAAACTGATGAAAATGAATAAGTAAGTATTTTTTCAACCCTTTCAGCTTTTCACGCTTTTTGAGAAGATTTCAGACCAAATTTCCCATAGGGTCATATGTTCAACTATGTTCACAGCTGGGTCCCATCTTGGATGAGATATGAACATAGAAATAACAATTTTTGAAAAGGACCAGTCCAGGACAGTCAGGACTATTATTACCAAATTAGAATGAGATTGTTTAATTGGTTTCAGGGATAAGATGCTTGGATGCATTTTACATAGGGCCACATGTTACATGATCATACATCATCAAGTTCCCTGCTGTCAGCTATATTGGATGAGGTGTGAAAATAAAAGTCACACATATTGAAAGGTATCACGGTCAAAATTGATTTAACTTGGTCAACTGGTATCCGAGTAGATCTGTGAATGCTTTTCACATATGGTCCTATGTTAAATTGTTCCCTATGGCAGCCATCTTGGATAAGTACAAACATAAACATAGAAAGCAGCCACAGCCTGCAAAAGCTTACCTCGTTTGCACAGCATTGTCACATGTTAAACATGTCAGTGAACAGACAATTCTTATTCTTGCTAACAAATTCATTCATGTGTAAAATGAGTGTCACAGATTACATTCCAAGCATTTGTTGCAGCTGTCATCCCAAAAGGCATCATGCATAAAAATACGATTGATGTGGGGTATGTCAGTAACCGGCAATGGACTTCAACCATTCTACCTAACCAAGTCGCTCATGCGTAAAATGTAGGTCACAGACAGCATCCAAAGCATGCATTTTGTTGTTTTCATCCCAAAATGCATCATACATACCAATATGGTTGATGTGGGGCATGTTAGTAAGCGGAAATGGACATTAACCATTCTACCTAACAGAGTCACTCGTGCGTAAAATGAAGGTCAGAGACAGCATCCCAGCTGTCATCCCAAAATGCATCATACATACCCATATGATTGATGTGGGGCATGTTAGTAAGCGGAAATGGACTCTTAACCATTCTACCTAACCGAGTCTTTCATGCATAAAATGTAGGCCAGAGACAGCATCCAAAGCAAGCATCCCAGCTGTCATCCCAAAATGCATCATGCATATCCATATGGTTGATGTGGGGCATGTCAGTAAGCAAGAATGGTCTTTAACAATTCTTTCCAATCGAGTCATTCATGCATAAAATGTAGGTCAGAGACAGCATCCCAAGCATGCATTCCAGCTGTCATCCCAAAAAGCATCATACATACCCATATGGTTGATGTGGGGGATGTCAGTAAGCAAGAATACTTTAACCATTCTACCTGAGTCACTCATGCATAAAATGAATGTGAGAGACGGCATCTGAAGCATGCATTCCAGCTGTCATCCCAAAATGCATCATTTATACCTATATGGTTGATGTGGGGCATGTCTGTAAGCAGGAAAGGACTTTAACCATTCTAATGGACTTTAGCCACTCTACCTAACCATGTCATTCATGCGTAAAATATACTTCAAAGACAGCATCCGAAGCATGCATTCCAGCTGTGATCCAAGTACCAATATGGTTGATGTGGGGCACATCAGTAAGCTTGAATGGACTTTAACCATTCTTCCTAACGGAGTCACTCAGGCGTAAAATGTAGGTCAGAGATAGCATTTGAAGCATGCATTCCAGCTGTCATCCCCAAATGTATCATGCATTCCAATATTGTCGATGTGGGACATGTCAGTAAGCGGGATTCTTCCTAACCAAATGCCGACGGGGACGTTAGGGGTATCACATAAGCCCCATCACTTCAGGGGGTGAGCTAAAAATCATAAACTTTGAAAGAAGACCAAAAATGGACTTCTTAGGGGGAGCCAGAGGGGTCTCATCCCGGCATCCAGACTTTATTTTTTCTAAATCCCGAAATCACTAACTAAAAAGAAAATTAAAACTGATGAATTTATTTCCCGAAATCCCCGGCTTAAATCATAAAAATCCCGAAATCCCAAGCTTAAACTATCTAACCACGACATCCTTAAACATGGAAAGCAGCCACAGCCTGCTAAGAAGCTCACCTCGTTGCACAGCATTGTTACATGTTAAACATGTCAGTAAACAGGAATGGTTTAACAGATTCATTCATGCGTAAATTGTAGGTCAAAGACTGTCATCCCAAAATGCATGTCACATATCAATATGGTTGATGTCGGAAATGTCAGTGAGCAGAAACAGATTGTTACAATTCTAATTAACCAAGTTGCTCATGCGTAAAATGTAGGTCCCAGACAACATCCTAAGCATGCATTGTTGTTGTCATCCCAAAATGCATCATACATGCCAATATGGTTGATGTGGGACATGTCAGTAACTGGCAATGCACTTTAACCATTCTACCTAACCAAGTCGCTCATGGGTAAAATATAGGTCACAGGCAGCATCCGAAGCATGCATTTTATTGTCATCCCAAAATGCATCATACACATTAATAAGGTTGATGTGGGACATGTCAGTAATCGGGATTGGACTTTTAACCATTCTACCTAACCAAGTCGCTCATGCGTAAAATGTAGGTCACAGACAGCATCCGAAGCCTGCATTGTTGTTGTCATCCCATTATGCATCATACAAATGGTTGATGTGGGGCATGTCAGTTAGCTGGAATGAACTTTAACCATTCTTCCTAACAGGACGCAGACGCCTTAGTAGGGTGCCCAAGAGACGATTTTTCCGATTTTGGGTTAACGGAATAACACACACCTGTATTTTACATGTTTGGAAAGATACCATGGCGCATCGAACTGACGATGTCGTAGAGATTGAATTTGGTCACATTTTATTTTAGATGGGGTCAAAGGTCAGCTCCTAAAATCTTGAAAATTTTGATGACTTCTAAAGTGGGCTTCATTTCACAGATAAAACTGCAACAAAATTCGAATATTATTGTAAATTTTATTGGGGTAGTTCCTTAGTTTTAGTTTTTATAAAGATTTGTCTGTTGCCTGTATTCAACAAGTTTCAAAGGTTTCATTTTGTTTTGAAGACCTGTCATTTTGAATATTTGCACTTCCGTGATATGAGGGGTTCTTTTGGATATAAAGAACTGCGCATTTCTGACTTTTATAGGGTTATTCTTTAAAAGAAAGCTTGAATTTAATTTTAAAACGAACCGCTAAAAAATAAAGGTACCGGGTTGTTTCGCTCCTATTACCTGTTCGCTCCGGGTTATTTCGCGCCGGGTTGTTTCGCGCCGAAAAGTGGGTCGTTTCGCTCCGATAATTAAAGGTAATATAATGCGTAATTATGTGTTTTAAATTATAGTTATGTCGGATTCACCTTTGAATAATAAAAGTAGTGAACTTTGATGTCAAACCATACATCCTAATCAAATAGTTAATGAACTGATTAGATAGTTTCAGAAGCTATCATGAATGTATAAAATAGTTTAATAATTAAGAAATGATTAATCATTCTTTGATGTATCAGAATTTAATGAAATAATTAAACAGTGCATTCATTAAAATTAGTAAGACCAAAACGCTTGCATACATGTACTCCTTGAGAAAATTTAGAGACGATCTTTGATCTTGCGGTATCCAAGTATAAACATTCAGTACTAACTAAATGAAATTATAAAAACAAAAAAAAAAAAAACCAAAACACATAAAAAGAAAACAAGAAAATAAAAAAAACAAATAAAAACAGTATTTAAAAATTTAGCAATATGAAGGAATAAGAGTAACATGTTAGGGAAAAATCTTCAAATTTAAGATTGTTTGTGAAAATGAAATATATTACGGACATGGACTTTGTTGGAGACTATCATGCATTCCCTAGCCTATCCTCACGGACAGTCTTCATCTCACCAACATATACAAACAGGGAGTAATGAAACTATATCCTTTTAGATTAATTCACTGACATAATAAAGTTTGAATGTAAACTATGTTAAGAACACAATGCACAATGCCCGTAAAGTGGGCAGCTGTCTTCCAAACCCCACATACCATACCATACCACCCCACATACCATACCACACCCATGAAATCATTAACAGATTAATAATGCCTTATCATTATGTTGTTTGTGAGCAGGAGGTTACTCCGAAAACAGATTCTGATAAAAAAAAACCATAAACAAATGTTTTTAAAAAACAATTTATAAAAGTTGAGCGAAACGACCCAGGGCGAACGGGAATCGGCGCGAACGCACCCGGGGCGAAAGAGAATAGGAGCGAAACAACACAGGGTAAATTTGAGTCTAAATTAACGACATTTTCATTGAATGCGAAATAACTATGCTTCATTTCTGAAAAATTCCAACTTTAACGAAAGTAAATATATAAAGTGTTCATATGCTCCAAAAACCATGGATGTAATGTCCACCGTTAAAGAGAAATCAACAATTAAAAAGCCAAAATTTGCGCAAAACTTTCAAATTTTAGTCGATGTGAAGACCATGCCGATTGTTCATTTTCTTTCAAGTGTACAACGAAAGATAACTCTAATCATTTCTTGTCAGAATCACTTGACAAGCCCAAGTCTAGTTAAATAGCGGGAATCTAATGACAATTTTACGTTGCTTGTGTTTTGATTTTCCAAGCACATGTGTTTGTTTTCACGTTTAAAATCACCTTTCCACATCATTTCAGATAATAGGGTTTTGTTTCAGTGGGAACGGTTTTACTGAGATTTATATCAATGTGTTTTTTTTGGGGAAAATTGACTTATTTATACCAATAACAAAAGTGCGATTTATTTCGCCTAAACTAAGTTTATTTTTGAATCCGGGTCGTTTCGCGCCGAATCCCGTTCGCACCCCGACATTAAGATCGATAAATTACAAAAACCAATCAAAAATAACTTGCATTCTATGATTCAAATAAATATTTCAGGTCTTGCAGTCCGAAAAGTCATTGTGTGAAATTATCTCCCTTCTAAACATGCTAATGAGGTGGGCGTCTACTTCATCAGCCATATTTTAGAAACACGCCGTCTGTTGATGGTCCATAGTAACGGCTAGATATTAAGCTTGTTCGGGTATATAAATCACAAAGGAACGATGCATTAGTAAAACAAAAACATTTACAAAATAAAAAGTTAACAATTGATCTGCTATTGCACGTTAAATTGTTTATAGTTGATGTCAAATGTCGTCACTGCGACCACACAAAAATTAACCAGGCGACAATAAAATATTATTAAAAGGCAAAAAATTACCGGGGGCGGACACAATTTCTGTATTAAAAGATAGCCAAAGGATTAATCTTGATGGGAAAATATGAAATAATTGATTTCAAAGATGTATATTTTCAAGATCCAAAATGATATCCCGTAACCAAGGAATAAGTGAGGGTGGTATTTACCATTGTGTTCATTATTTGGCGGTAGATGTTATTTATAAATACCGCCATGGCACTTACAGGGATCAATGTACCCCATTATGGTAAAATTATACGAAATTAACGGGAATGTTTCTAGATTTCTGTATCTAAATATTTATTTGGAGCCTCTGACTCGTAAGTTGTAATCATGACGTATGTAGGTAAATTCGATTTCATTTCTAAAAATAGAGCCAGTATTGTAGCAGAATACACTAACTTTGGGGTTTCATTCTGGGTAAATGCGTGGAAGGGCGGAAATGAAAATTTGCACACGTATTCATCAATTCTTAATGAATCAGTATGCCAACTTTGGAGAAATTCCGGAGATGTATATTTAATTCATCCAGAATTATAGACACCGAATTCAGTCCACTTAAACCGCAATTTACGCACTAATTACAAACTTTACAATCAAACGGCAAATATTTACATTATTTCTATACCTTAATGAAATACATGATTTAAAAAATCATTCAATTTTCCTGTTAGAAACAACTTTTTGGAATTTGTAACTACGGAAAACAATCTGAGTAGACCTTTTTTGTTTCGTTTAATGAAGAGTTCCATTTCTTTTGTTAAAAACTAATCACTTATCGGCCTGTTGGCTTTATCGTGAATAACTTTTTATTAGAATATAAGAGAGTACTACTATTTCCTATAACTTTAAAGATACCATATCAAAAGCACTGTTTAAGGGTACCCTTAAAAAAGGAGAAATTAAGAGAAATCGTGACCACAGGAACTTTCTACGACAGCTAAAAATTTGAAATTTAATAGTTGTTCTATCATTTAAAACAAAAATTAGCCGTGTGTGATTCCGTTAACCCAATCTCGAAAACTAAGCGTCTTTTTGGACCTTGGGCACCCTACTACCTGGGGTATCACATAAGTCCCCCTCACTTCGTGAGGTGAGCAAAAAAATGGCAGGTCTCCCAGACTACTGAGACCAAATTTAATAGAACTGGGCCAGTATTTTCAGAGGAGATGATGTTTGAATGAAATGTTAACAACATAAGATGGACACCAAGTGATGGCAAAAGTCATATATCACATTAAATCACATTTCAATGAAATAAACTGTGGACACAGGATATGTCTCGCCTGCCCCCTGCATCGCCTTAATTTGCACATTGATCTACTGCAGCAGCAATAAAAATAAAA
>MJUU01008564.1:0-15391 GCA_002080025.1 Modiolus philippinarum | reverse complement strand
CTACATACCTCTGTGTGTATCTGTTTCTCTAGAAACCTGCTCAGCTGTCCCTACTATTACTACATACCTCAGTGTGTATCGGTTTCTCCGGAAACCTGCTCAGCTGTCCCTGCTAGCCTGCTAGTGTTTGTATCTTTTTCTCCAGAAACCTGCTCAGCTGTCCCTGCAAGCATGCTAGTGTTTGTATCTGTTTCTCCAGAAACCTGCTCAGCTGTCCCTGCTATTACTACATACCTCTGTGTGTATCTCTTTCTCCAGAAACCTGCTCAGCTGTCCCTGCTAGCCTGCTAGTGTTTGTATCTGTTTCTCCAGAAACCTGGTCAACTGTCCCTGCTATTACTACATACCTCTGTGTGTATCTGTTTCTCCAGAAACCTGCTCAGCTGTCCCTGTTAGCCTGCTAGTGTTTGTATCTGTTTCTCCAGAAACCTGCTCAGCTGTCCCTGCTATTACATCCTCTGTGTGTATCTCTTTCTCCAGAAACCTGCTCAGCTGTCCCTGCTAGCCTGCTAGTGTTTGTATCTGTTTCTCCAGAAACCTGCTCAGCTCTCCCTGCTATTACTAGTACATACCTCTGTGTGTATCTCTTTCTCCAGAAACCTGCTCAGCTGTCCCTGCTAGCCTGCTAGTGTTTGTATCTGTTTCTCCAGAAACCTGCTCAGCTGTCCCTGCTATTACTACATCCTCTGTGTATATCTCTTTCTCCAGAAACCTGCTCAGCTGTCCCTGCTAGCCTGCTAGTGTTTATATCTGTTTCTCCAGAAACCTGCTCAGCTGTCCGTGCTATTACTACATACCTCTGTGTGTATCTGTTTCTCTAGAAACCTGCTCAGCTGTCCCTGCTATTTCCACATACCTCTGTGTGTATCTGTTTCTCCAGACACCTGCTCAGCTGTCCCTGCTATTACTACAAACCTCTGTTTGAATCTGTTTCTCCAAAAACCTGCTCAGCTGTCCATGCTATTACTACATACCTCTGTGTGTATCTGTTTCTCCAAAAACCTGCTCAGCTCTCCATGCTATTACTACAAACCTCTGTATGTATCTGTTTCTCCAGAAACTTGCTCAGCTGTCCCTGCTATTTCCACATACCTCTGTGTGTATCTGTTTCTCTAGAAACCTGCTAAGCTGTCCCTGCTATTACTACATACCTCTGTGTGTATCTGTTTCTCCAGAAACCTGCTCAGCTGTCCCTGCTAGCCTGCTAGTGTTTGTATCTGTTTCTCTAGAAACCTGCTCAGCTGTCCCTGCAATTACTACATACCTCTGTGTGTATCTGTTTCTCCAGAAACCTGCTCAGCTGTCCCTGCTATTTCTACATACCTCTGTGTGTATCTGTTTCTCCAGAAACCTGCTCAGCTGTCCCTGCTATTTCAACCTGTTTAGTCCATAACAACTGTCCTGGTTGTGGAGTGCTATAGGTATGTGCCATGTCAGGCTATCTTACACATCCCTAAAACAGATACAACTAGAGTAATGACTGTCGGAAATGACAGTGATCCCCGCACCCCCTGTTTGATACAGAAAACAGCTATAGAACCTGGGTATAATTTTTCTTAACATTTTTGAAATTAAACTATTGACAGTCACTATTTTGACCATAAGGAATTAAAGAATATTGGTTGTTAGGCAGAATTCCAAAAAATAAGTAGTCTTTGAGACTTTCAGGAATTTTACCAAACTTGGAATCTTATATTTTGGAAATCAAATTGATGTAATGTGTCTTCTTATTCTAACAAATTTTTTAACTATGGGTTCAATGTAAAATTTCGAAAAAAATTAGTGGTCTTTGACACTTTCAGGAAATTTACCAAAATTGGAATCAAATATTTTTGAAATTCAATTGGTGAAAATGATTGCCCTAATGGAAACAAATCCTAACAGTATTGTTGCTAGGTAGAATTCCAAAAAATAAGTGGTCTTTTACACTTTCAGGAAATTTACCAAAATTGGAAGCAAATATTTTTGAAATTCAATTGGTGAAAATGATTGCCCTAAGTGAAACAAATCCTAACAGTATTGTTGCTAAGTAGAATTCCAAAAAATAAGTGGTCTTTGACACTCTCAGGAAATTTACCAAAATTGGAATCAAATATTTTTGAAATCCAATTGGTGAAAATGATTAACCTTATCAAAACAAATGCAAAAAGTATGGTTGCTAGGTAGAATTCCAAAAATAAGTGGTCTTTGAGACTTTCAGGATATTTACCAAAATTGGAATCAAATATTTTCGAATTCTACGATTTCAGAATTTTGATTTTTTCCAAATACTTGCCAAAATATAAGATTATATGCCAAAATGTCCAAAAATATCAGTCTTTGACATTTTCAGGAAATTTACCAAAGTTGGAACCGGAATCAAAATTCTGAAATCTTATTGCGCATCTACAGACTATATGCAACAATTCTGCAACAAAATTAAATCCAGAATCCGAAAATGTAGGATGAGTTTGCGTCGCATGCCATATGTGTCACAATCCACATTTTGTGGTCTTTGTCAAATGGACATTTTGGGGCCTCTTGTTTGCATCAAGATAAATATCAAAAATCCGAAAGCTTATTGTGCATCTACAGACCATATGCAACAATTCTACAACAAGATTAAAACCCTAAATCCAAAAATGTAGGAGGAGTTCGCGTCCATGCCACATGTGTCAAAATGGACATCTTGGGCCTCTTGTTTGCACCAAGACCAATATCAAAAATCCGAAAGCTTTTTGCGCATCTGCAGCATATATGCAATAGTTCTATGACAAAATTAAAACCCTAAATCCAAAAATGTAGGAGGAGTTCGCGTCGCAAGGATGTGTGACGGACAGATGGAGAGACGAGGCTAACGACAATATCCCAGAACTTTCATTCGAAAGTGCGGGGATAAAAAGTAATGTTTTAAGGTTTTTCTGTGAAAGTTTTGATTCCCTCTAAAGTTGAATATTTGTTTTTTTTCAAACTATAAATGAAATTTTAACTGACCATTATTTTAAGTTAGCAGAAAAGTTGAGTATGGCAAGATTGGGTACCTGGAGAGAATGGGTACTCAGCCAGTATGCATGAAAAGTTTTATGAGTTTTCTTAGAACTGATTCAATAAATCTGTCCCCACAGTCAGTTTGTGTCGTGTGTATCTTTCATCAGCTTCTGTGTTAAAGAAAACAATGTCATCAAATGTGGAGGGCAACAGACAAAATATTGAACACATTCATACACAATGTAGGATTGTGTCATCTTTTCACAAGGGAATTGCATTGTCAATTATTGATATAGAAACCAACAATGAATCAGTCACAACATCACTGTATTTCATTGGTCAAGAAGTCAGGTAGGGACACATTTATTGAATCGACCCTAACTGGAATAGCAATCTGTTCAAAAGAAATTTAGAAAGAATATGGAGAACAAAAAGTAATTTTTCATATAACGCCTGTTGGTATTCTAACCATGTTTAATTTGGGAGTTACAACATAACATTCTCTCTGCATCTTGCAATACAATTTGTATGAGATTCCATGCTTAATGTGGCAGTAACATTCTCTGGGCTTCTTGCAATACAACTTTGAGATTTACTGTTCAGTAATATCAGAAATAGACAAATGATAGATATTACATTATAAAAATTAACCTTTGGCCAAAATTATCTTTATGGCTCTTTTGTTTATTTGTATCTCTGGTTATAATTCACCTTGAAAATGTCAAACAACTTTTTGTATATGTTAACTCAGACTAAATATTTTGTAAATGTGAAAAAAACTGGAAAAATATTAGATTCCCTGTGTTACCTACACAAATGTATCATAATGGGAGATACATATGTAACTCCTACAAAAATACATTTACTTAAATTACACCTGAGTCCAGTCGTCCAATAATTTTGACTTTTACGGAATTTTCGAAATATTCTGCATGATAAAAGACATACCGTATGGTGACCCCTAGATGCTTTGTTTTGGGTCGTTTTAACCTGGATATGGGATGTTGTCTGCTTGACATTTACCCCATTTCCTTTCTTTTACAAAAATAAACCCCTGTAACATTAATGATGCATGGATCAACTGAATTATTTGTCCATCAAATTTAGATTTAAATCCAAGACCAACCTTTTACAAAGATTTGGGCAGACATGGCAGACAGGTGTATTTCATCCTAGAACATTTACTACCGATAATACTGCTGTAAATTTCTAATAAAATGACCAAATATGTGCAAAAATATCATTTAAAAATATAAGCTGCCTAAAAAAGAATCGGTAGAGGAATGGGATGAAAATTTTAAGACTTTTTTTTTCACAGTGTTACCTAACACAGAATGTTAATAAAGTATGCTCTTACATTAAAATGATTAATGTTATTCTATTCTGTTAGTCTTTACTCTTGTCGTGTATGATATTGACACAATCCTCATGATTATGAGTGGGAAGGGGTCTGGCAATAGGAGGTCTCATCAAACTTTCCTGTACAGGTCACTAAATTAAGCCAATCCCAAAAATGTTTGTGAAAAATCCTGATCCAAGAAAACATGTTCAAAAATTTTATGTTTTGAACATTCAAAATGTATTATTTAAAGGTACAGTACACACAGATTGTTTCAGTTACAAGACACCCTGGTCTGACATGAGTGAAAACACTGACAATTGCCTGTGAAATGTCGGTGTTTACACTGACATTTATGACTTGCCAATATATTTCTATGTAATTAACAACAGGAAGTTTGCTGGTGTTTTCACAGACATTTGCTGGTGTTTACACTGTGAAATATGTCAGACCTGAGTGTTTTGTAACTGAAACACTCTGTGTATACTGTAAATGGTGTGCAAATGAAATCTTCTTGTTGTTTGATAGATTCTTGTATAATCAAATTACACGAGTATAATGATAAAAAATAACAAGTTTTGCCAATCCTTTTGAATTTGAATTTGGCACTGCAAATTCTGCTTTCCAGTGGTTAAAACATGTCCTTCCTGTATCCCAATGGTCTTTTCATCTCACATCTCAAACCTTATATTATGTAAGGACTCTCCCAACATCTAGTAGGTTCCTAAAAATAAACGTACCTCCTCCATCTCTAGTCTTATTTTTTATAAATTTTTCATTTAAATAAAACATACAGTCTTGGGTTTAAAGTATTCATAACCATTACCAAATAAAAGTGAAAAATCACTGTTTTTCCACAAAAGCTAGTAAAAAAATAAACGATAAAAAGGCCATTGTGTTTTGTTCAGGTGGAAAAAAGAAATTTAGACACATACTGTTTTCAAGTTTTAGATACGGTCACTAGTTTTTCTGAAATCTTCTTATTCAGTAACCTGAATAATCCAGTCGTTATATTCCACTTACTACGATCGATCCATTAACGAGAGGTGATTAGCTGATGGAGGGCGCAGAATTATTCATGTTACTTATTCAGAGAAAACTTTTCATTTCTACTCAAATTAAACAGTTTTTATTTCAAAGAGTAGCAATGCTAAAGGTCAAGAGATATAATTAAAATTTCACTTCAGAAAATGTCAACACTGGTTCAATTATATTACGACCTACTACCATTCCAAGGATTCAAATATGAAGTGACTTTAAGCTTCATAGTGTCTAAGAGATATTGAACCTCACATATCTCTGTGTATGGGCAGTAAAAGTAGTGATGAGATGATGATTTTTCACTGAAAATATGCTGTTGTAAATACACAAATTGCGGACATTTTGTCCTTCATGATTATCTCCCTTCGACTTTCACATGAATGAAAATACCATAGGATACCATAGGATCATTTGTGGACGCAGGCTTATACAGCCCCTGTATCCATATCTGTGGTCGACTCTATCGGGCCTGCCGGTGCGTGACTTCTGCTTCTATGTTGTTGGCACAGCAAGTCCTTGTTGGAGTCATATTTAACTTATTGATTTTCCCACTGTTTGTCGAGCAAGATCTCAAAATGTTTTACATCTTTCGCCTGAATAACATTCTCTGGCAAAGCATTCCATGCATCTACTACTTTGTTTGCAAACGAGTATTTCCTTACATTTAATCTACTGAATCTCTTTTTCAGTTTCAAGCTATTTCCTCTTGTTCTTGTGTTTCCATCCAGTACTAGCAAATTTTTTGATACCTCTTCATCATAAATACCCCTTAGAATCTTGTAAGTCTAAATCATGTCCCCCCTTAGCCTTCTATACCTCAATGTTAGTAGTTTTAGCTTTTGTTCATAGTCAAGGCCCTTTAAGGAGGGGACCAGTCTTGTTGCTCTCCTTTGGACGTTTTCAATACATTCTTTATCTGACTGTTTATATGGACTCAACACTGCGGCTGCATATTCAAGATGTGGTCTTACCAGGGCTTGGAACAGATACTTAAAGCTCCTTTTATCTAAATAAGTAAGTTCTTTTAATTAGCCCCATGATGCTATTAGCTTTATTCACTTGTGTCTGAATATGCTTTGAGAAGTTTATGTTTTCATCTACAATCACCCCAATGTCTTTCTCTCCCATTGATAGTTCCAATTTTACTTTCGTTTCCGTCATTGTCATATAAATGATAAGTTTGGTTAATATTATCTGTTACTCTCTTATTGTTTACTGATATGGCTTTACATTTGTTTGGATGAAATTTTAATAGCCAAATGTCTGACCAAGCTTGAAGTTTATCCAAATCAGTTTGCAGGCTACCTCTATATGCTGGTTTAGCAATTTCCTTGTATAGCTTTGTGTCATCTGCAAAGAGACATACAGCCACTTCTACGCAGTCAGGCATGTCATTAATATATATGACAGATAATATAGGGCCAAGTACACTTCCTTGTGGAATACCACTTGTTACTTCATGTTCTTTGGTGTACATGCCCATTTACTGTTACCCTTTGTTTCCTGTTTTTTAAGAAGTCTTCTACCCAAGTTGTTATCCTGTTGCTAATACAGTAGCTTTTCATTTTCTTAATAAGTCTTCTGTGTGGTACCTTATCAAATGCTTTCATGAAGTCCATATAAATTGAGTCAATTGTTCCCCCATCATGCCCATTGTCTAGTATTTCCGTCCATTCATCCAATACTTTGAGGAGTTGTAGTGTTGTGGATCTTCCAGAGATGAACCCAAATTGCTTTTTACTAAATAAGGAATTCTTGACAAAATGATTTACTATTTGATTCCTCACTAGTTTTTCCATCAATTTGCAAATCACACTAGTTAGGCTCACTGGTCTATAGTTACCAGGTTCTAACTTACTCCCTTTCTTAAATATTGCAACTATGTCATTGTATGTTGCCTAATTTCCATAACTTTGGTGCAATGCCTCTCTGTAGTGATTCAATAAATACATCTATTATTGCTAGTGGTTTGCATAGTGTATTCCTCAGTTCTTGGAGAGAAAATGACCACCGTATATTAGACTGGCTTTTCACAAGTAAAATTTTTCAAAAGAAAACATTTTCTTATTGACTGAATTATGTCCTGAAAATAAGAAAAGGCTGATAAAATAATTAGCTACAAAGAGTTAAAAATCAAACACACAGGCACTTGCATTTGTTTCATAAAAAATGGCAGTCCCTCCCTCTCTTCTTCCACACAGGCACTTGTTTTATTAAAGGGAGGGACTGACATTTTTTTATGAAACAAGTGCCTGTTATCAAACATGTGCTACAGCTACAGCTAGTATACACAATTAACTAAACTTAACTTTGTTATTACATCTGAACCTGTATATATGTGATGTGTGTAAGGCCCGTTTGGTCACAGGAGTCAAAAATTTTAACAATATTTCATTTCAAGTTAAAAGCCGACTCCTGTGGTCTGTGGTATAGTCTTCAGTTCAAAGAAGAAAATCGACGGCTCTATGAGGGTGAAATATGTACATTTTAACTTTTAAAATAAGTCTTATATTTTAAAAGTGTGATACATGTAGTAACATTTTTAACTAATGTGTATATATGCTGTACAATTTCGTTCCGTTTCGTTTCGTTCCGTTTCTATTTCGTTTCGTTCCGTTACACGTTTTAGCTTACCATGATCAACCATGATGAAATATCATTTGATGACTTAAACCATAAAGTTTCTCAAGTTTTTTGTTTCATTACGTGCCATTGAAATGTGAAGAAATAATCCATAAAAAAACTGACCAAATATCCCAATTGACGATATCAGCGTTTCGCGCCTCTAGTGGAATATCAGGTTCGATAACTCCAACATACTTGTAACAGGGTGTTTCTACCATGGTGATTTATGATAATTCTGCACATTTTAATATTCATTTGCAAGCTCCTAGTTTAATTGTTCAACAATATTTTTCTATCTTGATGATTATTGATGTGTATACTATCAAAACAATACGGTGATTAACTTGATTTACCTGTAATGAGACACCTGTCAGTTGTTTACCTGTAATATGATTAGACCCTTAAATTCATTATCAAAGTTTGTAGTAAGCTTCAGATTGGAATATTGTTTAGTGGGGTGTGTTTTGTATAATTTAATTATAAATTATGTTTGTTGTGCTAAGTGACCAGTATATCACCTGCTGACATTCTGATCACCTTAACAAAATTCACCTGGACAAACATCTTTTGAAGTCACCGGTCTAGAGGAAAAATACAGTGTTGCTGCATTAAGAGTAAAACGTTTACTTGAGATGTTCAGATCACAGATACCCTTAAAACCTAATAAATTTTTACATTGCTTCATACCAGTCTTGAGCTTTAAATGCACAAATGTCATGCAAGCAATAAACAGAATATTTACAAAACATCAGGTGGAAAGGGACCAAATAGTTTTTTTTGTTTTTTTTTGTTTTTTTTTTTTTGTTTTTTTTGTTTTTTTAGTCATATTAAATATTGATATATAAATAAATAAACAAAGAAAAAAGAAAAGCAATATAAGAAAAAAAATAAACGAAACAAAACGATATAAACAAAAAAAAAGAAAACAATCAAAGACTAATAATAATAATAATACATAGGGAAATAGAAATATTTTAATATATATTTTTTAAATCAATATTATATTCAGGTCATAGATATTCTTTTAAACCTAATAATTCTATATTGGCTCATACAAGTTTTCATAACAAGTGCTAAAATGACATTCAAGCAATACACAATACACAAAATACACAAAAGCACAAGTGGAGAGGGGCCACACATGTTTTTTTTTTTAATTTCTGTTCTGTTTATTTAAAAGTCATATTAAAAATAATATAAACCAATAAAAAGTCGGAAATAAACAGAAACAAAAACAAATAATAATACCATATAAGAAAATAGAAATATTTAATATCTTGTAAAAAAAACAAATCATCCATTGACAAAAACTTGAAACTTTTAAAAAGGAAATGTTGGTCTAGGTTTCATTTTGTTATTGTTTTCATTTTTTTGTTTTGAATTTATTTTTTTTTTCACATTGTTACATCAAGTTTGAAACATAGCTAAATTTCTTTCAGAATTTATTACATTGCATGGGGAAAAAATTAATCCTTTCATGAAAAAGGGGTTCTTTTTCAAAATGGAGAATAAAGTATTTTGTGAAGATGACGAATACTGTTTTTTTTTTATTTTAAACTTTAATAATGACAAACTAGATATATTTCAATCTTTGTCATACAAGTGATTAAAAAAATAAAACTACTGGTTTTAAAATTAATCATGTTAATGATTTTCTGGAAAACTTTGATTTCTTCATTTATTATTTTTTCTATTTTTCTCATTTTTTTCCATTTAAAATAACATGTTCTTAATTGCTCAGTAATTCTAATTTTTTTTTTAAACTTAATTTTGACTAAAATTATTTAATATTTGTAGGAAAATTACAATACACATGTTTTGAGAGGTATAATTGGATTAATACTAGAAAGAAATCACCCAAGGGCAATCTTCTGTACAGTTCTAATTAACACACCTGTATAGCACAGGATGTTTATACACCGATTGCGCGTTTGCGGGATCGCTCATTATTTTAGCCAAACAAGGAGTAATCTGGTACAAAACTGGTTCCAAGACGCTGATAGACGAAGATAGTAATTTCTTCATTTCCATTCAAGTTTTGTTTTTTGTGGGTTGGAAATGTTCCTCGTGGATTTCTTTGTCAGTTGAAAACGATTTTTTACCCATATGTTGAATAACAACGTAAGATTCGTTGGTAGAAAATATCCCTCCCTTGCTCCAACGTTGGATGATGTCATTTTTCCTCCGGTTGACCCCAGATGACCTCATCTAAATGACGAGTCAAATCCGGATTGGAAAAGATGTGCAACCCATGTATTCAGTCAGGTAAAACATGTCTGTTAATTGATTATCGACAACAGTTAAAAAGATTCATAGGCATTTTGTTTTAATTTTTAATTCATTTATTCATTTTTATCAACATATAACTGATTTGTTACATTATAACATAAAGAGCCTATACAAGTATGTTGGAGTTATCTCCCCCTTATCCAGAAACGCTGATAGGGTCAATTGGGATATACTATCCCCATTGGGCTTATCCTCAAGCTGATATATGCTGTACAATAATTGGATGCATGATGGTGGAGGAAAATTGTTCACTTGGTTCATGGTGATGGATAATTTTTCACTTAATTCTGGTATAATATTGGTGGAATAATTCTACTCTGAAGATCTATGGTCATGATGGTCTAAAGAGGTTGTCCGAAAAGGACGGAAGAAGATTTAGCGGTAAGGTAAGGTAAAGACTGACATTTTGTAATCGCGACAAAAACTAATCTAAATCAAATATTCTAAGTTTGGAGATAAGTATTCTGAAGAATAACTTACTAAATTGTCATAAATTTCATGATTTGTTTTTATCTGCGTGATCATGTGCACCAATGTTTTCAATTTTGGCTATTATAATTAGAGAATCAAACACGGTCGGTGTGAATAATTACCCGTATTCGCAGAATGGTTTCATTTTCCCCAAAACAGTAAATTTAAATTCATAGTAACAGCAGACAAAACAAGTATCACAGTTTTTATGAACAACAGCAAACAGTGGTTCAGTTTTGTCTCCATTTACTCAGATGTGTAAACACGGTGCTAGGGGCCGTCTTGAACTTACTATGAGGTATGCCGGAGCAAAGCTCATTGTTGAAGGCCTCGTGGTGACTTCAAGATGAAGAACAACAATAAAGGCGTTGTTCCTTTGCTTGTTTTTTACCATGTATTTGTAGAGACTTTGTCTCATGTGCATTTACTCCATATCCTTTTATTCACCACAAACGGTACAAATTTTACAGAAAGGAAAACACCAAATGGTACAAAAAAGGTTAAAACTAAAAAAATTTAACAACAAACTGAAAATGCCCAAAACATGTTAATAGAAAAGGTCGAGATCCCATCGTAGCAGTATATGGTCGCACTGAAAAATTGCTGATACTAAGAAAATGGTTGGCTACCCCATATAGTTTAGAATCATTCTGGCAGATTTTAATTTGGACTCCTCTGGTTTTATGCACACGCAGAAAATAAATTTACAGTATCAAACTTCGTTATTTTGCCGGTTATTTATCCATTTTTGGCATTATAGTTTGTCTATGGACCCTGGCCGCGGGAATTTCTTTTTCTCAATAAGTTCATTTTATAAATTTTGATAACATTTTATATAGCTATTTTGTCACATCCATTCATTGTGAAACATTTATGTTGAACCCTCGGGGGGGGGGGGGGGGTCACTCCATATGATTTTTGGTAGGGTTGAGCCGCTGGCACATCAGGACCCCCACCCTTATCATATATTAAGAATCTCAAAAATATCTACCTTATCACATATTTTTAGCAGAAAAGTAAACCTAATCATATATAATGCAGACAAGTATACCTTGTCATATATTGGGGTGAATACTGTAAATTCTTTATTTTCAATGAAAAAGTAGAGAATTACACACAGTTTAATACTTTATCAATGTAGATATGTCAAATGCTAATTAGTATCTGATTTAGATGCATACCTTGTCATATATTGGGGTGAATACTGTAAATTCTTTATTTTCAATGAAAAAGTAGAGAATTACACACAGTTTAATACTTTATCAATGTAGATATGTCAAATGCTAATTAGTATCTGATTTAGATGCAAAAAATTGACCTCCTTATCACATAATCTCATCTGAAATTTCCTACCTTATCACATATTTTCATCACAATTTACTACCCTTATCATATAATCTGAAGCAAGAAAAAGGTACCTATTCCAGCGGCTAATCCCTACCTCATCATATAGTGGAAGTGACCCCCCNCCCCCCCCCCCCCGAGGTTGAACCCTAGGGAAAATTCAAATGAGTTCAGTTTCCCGACAAATTTGTATCTGTAAAATGACGAGATCGTCAACGAATTGAAACTTTTTTTCGCTCCAAATGTTATTGGACTATTTGGATAGAAATTTTTAGTAAATTTCCAGAGCTTTGTCGAGATCAAGTGGCAAATAATAGCTTCAGCGATAATTAATTAAGTTGGCCGAAAACCTGTTTGATCCTTCACTTATATTGTTGCTGGACTATATATACCCAGCATATTCTAGTTCAACTGTGTGTAAAATCCGGGGAAAATTATAAAATTCTACCAAAATATGAGGTGCACATGTTCAATGCAAATAAACACATTTTATACGAAATTGTAACATTAATAGAACTCCAAGAATGGAATTGAATAGCTTTTAAAATAATAGTGTCAATAATTTCTGTGAATTAAATGAAAATGAATAATTTTAGTGTACATCCTCAACCCATCCACCCTAGAACTGGTGAATAATTTAGGTTCATTTCTTGAAAAAGTCAAATAGAACTGATGGCAGGGGAATCGTAATATTATTTGCTCATTGTATATATATATATTTTTTTGTCTTATATTGTCACATACATAATTTTGTATATGGCAAATAAATTTCTTGAATTTCTTGTAAAAAAACACAGTGCAAAGTTTCAGATGATTACTCAAAATGGGTACTCCGCCTATAGAATATTGTCCTAAAATAAACTTACTAAGATCAGAGACATATAGATGTATCTATATGTATCTGCTAAGATAAACATCAACAAAAAAGCGTTGTTCCATATAAATTTTGGTACCAAAAACACAAAAATGGCCATTTTTTATGAGACAACAGAATTACATGTATTATTATTTATTTTCTGCAAATGTACAAAATTTCACGTAATAAATGCTTGGTTTCTCTGATTTTCATAATTTTCTTGTTAAACCAATGTTATTTTGATATATTTTGGTCCTAACTTACTATGTATGTGCATTTCCTCCGAATGCTTTCATTATTACAGTTCAACTATTTGTAAATCCGGAAAAAATATATAATATATTGAAACAAAATACGAGGTGCCCAGGTTCAATGTAAAAACACACTGCAAAGTTTCAGGTCACGGAAAAAAAAACCTGAAGGAGTTGATCACATAAAATTAGTGCCTCATGTACGGACGGACAGACAGACGGACAAACAGGAGGCAACCTACATTACCCCCCCCCCCAAAAAAAAAAAACAAAAAAAAAACTTCGTTTACGGGAATATCATGAATGCAGCGAAAATTCTTATAGTTTTGCCAGGTTTTGCATACAAATAGACAAAAGATATACTAATGCTTTTGTTTTCTGCATAAAACATGATGGGATAGTTCATAATATGCAATTTCAGCGTCTGTGGCAGGAAAAAATTTCAAGCCGGATTGGTTTTGTTTTCCAAAATTTATCTACATGATTTTCAATCAAAAGACAAATATAAAATGATAATTTTCGCATTGCAGGTTTTCCAGTCCCTCTTTTCAAACTTCAATATTCGGTTTCAGTCTACAAATGCGAGTAAAATTTGTTATAATTCATGCAACACTGATACATAGCATGAAATTAGTCTTTTTCTTTTTTCTTTTTACTTGACTGTATTTAGTTGAGTTTGATGATTCAGTACCAATCGTTAGATAAAATTGTGCTAATAACTAATTTCAAAGATATTATAATTGATTTGTTGACAGATACCGATGGCTTGAAAGGCAAAAAGAACCTAACAAAAACTAGTTAAGTATATTCTTTGAACGCATTAATTTAATTTTTGGAAATGTATGTTACATGATAACACACATTTGATCACATTTATCATCGAATTGCAAAATATCAAGTTCTAGAATCCCGAAAACTGTGATTTTTCATTAACTCTGTTATTGAAATCTTTTTGTTTGAACTGATATATAATCATCAATTGAAAAAAAACATTTGCAATTATTTTGTAACAATGTAAATAAAGTCAGCGGTTGTATGTAATCAGTTTTGAACTACAATATTCTAAACTAACCGTTCGCATAAAACACCCGTTTTGATGAATTATACCTTTACAAAATTACATTAACATTTTAAAATAATCAGAAATAAATTTTGACTTGGTTGATAAGAATAAAAAAATAACAAAGTTACTGTTAATTTTTCATCTTTACGATAAGATTAAGTCATTCCTACGTTGGCTGATTTAGGACATCCAATAATTTTTTTTTTATCTCGTTATAACGAGATACGTTGTCGTTATAACGAGAAACTATGTCGTTATAACGAGATACTATGTCGTTATAACGAGATAGTATCTCGTAATAACGACATAGTTTCTCGTTATAACGACATAGCATCTCGTTTTAACGACATAGTATCTCGTTATAACGACATAGCATCTCGTTATAACGACATAGCATCTCGTTATAACGACATAGTTGCTCGTTATAACGACATCGTATCTCGTTATAACAAGATAAAAAAATATTGGATGTCCTAAATCAGCCACCGTAGTAGTATAACGGGTTACCTCAGATCACTTTTGTCGAGGTGCCCCATAGTGCATTCTTTGTAAAATATTTTCATTTTCCCCTAATTTTCCCTAAAATATGCAAATTAGTTCAGGAGGGACTTTTTGTGCTAATATAGAGGGCGCTTCAATCGTTATAGACGAGGTGCTAAGTGTATCATTGACCTTTGGCCTGGTCCCCTTGGTGTTGTCATTGATTTTGCCTACTGGTCTCGTCTTTATCCCAGCTTTGACCTTGCTTTTACCCTAACCCTAATCTATTTTTTACTACACCTTAATCATTGTCTCTAGAACCTTTTTGTTATAGTATTGACCTTTAACCTTTGACCTCGTCCTGAGTGCCTCGCCTTTGGCTTTGACTTCACTAGTCCATAGTGTTGTCACAGGCCTCACCCTGCCTCTATCCAAGGTACTTTCCTAGATCTCGCCTTCTACTTTGTCTTCTACTTTGGTCTCGCCCTACAACTATCCAAGGTACTTTCCTATGCCTCGCCTTCTACTTTAGCTTCTACTTTGGTTTTGCCTACTGGTCTCGTCTTTATCCTAACCCTAACCCTAACCCTAACCATGCTCTAACCCTAACTTTTCTGTTATGTAATGTTGTATTTGTTCTGACCCTAACCATTCTTTTTGCAGTT
>MJUU01008562.1:0-46497 GCA_002080025.1 Modiolus philippinarum | reverse complement strand
ATTTCAGGTATTTTTTTATATATATTTTATGTTTCTACTTTTTATCATATGGTCAATTGAAGAAAATGTGTATTTTATTTTAGATATTTAAATTATAATGTAAGAAATGTATAAGTCAGAAATAGAGCTTTCAGTAGGGAAAATTATTCGGCGGTGCATTTTATTTTCAGATATAAATATCTATGGTGTGTTGGCAATTTTCATTTCATTTCACTTGCTCGAATTTGTTATTATATTTGCATGTATTATTGCCTGCATTATTTTCAGGAGGCATGAACGTTTGGGTTCATGTATATATGTAGTGTTTGTATATTTTCAGAATAAAATAATAAAGTGTTTGAAAAAAAGTTGAACGGCTCGAATTTATAGCAGTGGCCAGTTTGATATATTTACCCTGCGACATTATATTATGGGTCAGGGCTGGCGGATATGTTTTTCGTCGGATCGCAACGAAATAAGCAAATTTTGTAAGGGACCTTTCGTACGCCATTCGAATACAGTATACTACAATTGGCTTCAATAGTTTTAGACCAGATGATCAAAACATAAATTTCCCTAAGGATCCGCTGTAAATCTATGTTCTTCGCTGGTGGCGAAATCAAATCGGAACGAAGTGAGCAATCTTAGAAAAAAAACACATCCCCTTATTATTCCACTACAGTTTATCTAATTTGATTTAATGGTATTAGCACAGATGATGAAATGATTTTTCCCAGTAGGGTCCACTTTCAGTCTTGACCGTCATGTTTTTTTTATCAATTCTGAAAAGTGGTTAAATTTGTCTCGGTGGTTCGTGAAGAGAAAATGTAAAAGATATGTGGTTATTAAATAGGATCCAATGTTAAAACTATGTTCCACGCTGGCGGCTATGTCTTTTATAGGATCGGAACGTAGGGAGTAATCTTTGTAAAGCATCTCCCATACATCATTCATGTAAAGGTTGGTTAAATTGCTTCAATGGTTCCAGAGGAGCCATAAAATGTGATTTTCACATAGGTTCAAAAGGTAAAACAATGTTGTGCGCTGGCGGCAATGTTTTATCGGATCGGAACGAAATGAACAATCTTAGTAAAAGACATTCCACGCATCATTCCTTTAAACTTTTGTTGAATTTGTTTCAGTGGTTTTTAGAGGAGAAGATGAAAATGTGAAAAGTTAAAGACGATGGACGTAAGTGATGACAAAAAGCTCACATCTAATTCTAGGGGTCAGGTTACCGAAATTAATTGGCTAAGAAGGCTTAATGTCCCGCTCCTAGCGGTAGTCAGAATTTCACTTCTCGCGGCCCTTTCAAACTCAAAATTGATTATTTATTGACAAACTTGTTCTCGTATTGATATAGTTGAAATCTTGCTCTATCAACGTTAAATAATATTTAATCAATCAATCAATACTATCTCTTTCCAATCATGTTTCTAAAAATATTTTAAATATATATATCATTGTCGTATAAAATAACGGGTCTACAAATTATAAAATAAAAAACTGGCTTTATGTTGCCATTGACAGGCTATCATAAAGTTTTCTGAATAATTGGTTAATTTTTTACTCCCACTTCAGCAGTATATCGTGGTTATACAAATGTACATAACTGCAATCATTATGAATATATAGTTCCCACGTAATTAATAAAGGTTTAAAACCAAAAACCAAAATTTCAGCCAATCAGGACTTAGAACATATGTATTACAGGATCTGAAAATAAATTTGAAAACATGCACCTTTAACAGTATTAAATGATATACTGTTTGAAAATTGATATAACAGCTTTTTTTAGACCAAGGTGAATTGTTTGGAAGGATCCCTTAAGTATTAATGATAGGGGTTTTTTGCATGCTTTGAATAAGCAATATTTGGCTGTGATCATGTTACATTTTGTATCTAGACAGATTTGAAAATAGCAAAATTCAGTTGAAACTGTTAAATGAATGATTAGGTTGTAACTTATCTAAAGCTTTGTTACAAATAAAGTTAATGACATTGTATAAATGTTATTTGCTTCAATGTCATTTTCGTCAAGATCAATTGCTTTTGAACAATTTTGTCGCCGGCGACGTTTGTCAGTATAAACAATGACACGTATCAAACAAAACAACATCCAATCCAATTCGTTCATTTAATTGCATTGCAAGAGCTGAGTAGGAACTCAATGCCATAGGTTATACCACCGTGGAGTTTGGTTTATTTCAAAATCTGATGTGACATCATAAAAGTATGTAATCTTTAAGTTTATAGATATTAATTATTATAGTTTGATTAATGCTTACATCCCAAGGTTGTAATCAAATCAACCCTTAATTTAATTGCTATTTTGAAATTTCATGTTTTACCTGCAACATTAATGGTAAAAACAGCTTGAGGATTCGCTTGACTCCTTCCAACAGTCCATTCGTTTGTCTTTTCGTTCTTCCCTCCATCAGTCCGTCAACCTTTGGGGTACCAAATTTCGGAATCTCTTAACCCGACACTTCGCACATTTTTTTTTTGCACATTGAAGATGTGCTCCCCTACTTTTTGGAGTTTTGAATGACAGATGCCTAAATCGTTGAATAATAATAACAATATACTGATGTTAATGTGAACCGCTTTTCTGCATATAGCCTTTCGAAGACTTATGTCTCTCTTAAGTGCAGATCGAATCAAAATAATTGGAAATAAAAATATGCACAATGAAAATTTGTACCTGCCCTTTTGCGCAAATTTGTTACAAAATGGCAAATTTATCTTTATTGTCGAACTTCGTTGTTTTATCAGATTTTATCATTACAGTATCTGGTTTGTTTAATCTGAAACACTGATACTTTTGTCTTAATTCTTCTAATATTTTTGTGTTTTTGTCCAGACTCATGGATGATGTACATCTCCCCTTTTGACAAACTTTGATTTAGAGGTGTCATATTAATTTTTTTGTTGAAATTCGTAATTATTTCATCATATTTTTATATCATTATGTTACTCAGTTTGTGTCCAATACATTAATCTTAACCAACGTCTTCTGAACACACCGATGCCAGACAGTTTTGATGGTAAATAACAAGATACCGAAGTTATTGATGCTAATTTAGTTTTTGCATATGTATTTCGACAACTTTTGTCTCTTCTGCGCAGATAACTGTTCCTCAATTTTTACACACTTTGAGACATTTCTGTCATATAGATATGTTTGTTTGAGAATCACATATAAATTTTTGCACAACTATTTTAAAAACCTTTCTTTTTGTTAAATTGAAAATAAAATGATTAAAAAAAACATGTGTTCGAAGCTAAATTGCTGATATTGCGAGATTTCATGCGCAACTTCACGAGAATTTAAAATACAAAATAAAGAATGAAAAACAAGTTAAAGGGATTTTGACAAGTGATGTACAGTAAAATATCATCCCGCTCGCCAGAATATGAAGCTTTGGCTCGTTCACTATGCTCACTTGCCCCTGTGCTTCATTTTTGGCTCAGGGGTTGATTTTTTATGATACATAGCTGTTAAGAACCCAGTTACATATACTTATTTAGTATCATAAGATGAATTTGTTGATATATACTGGAATACTTAGGCGTGATCCTACCCTCTGCCACCAACCCGATTTTTGTACATTTGTGGCTTACATTGAAAAAACAGAGGAGAGCCCAACCGCCTAAACCATATTTTACTTAGTACTCAAGATGAGATGAATTTGCTGTGACATTGAATAGTTTACCAAGAGTTGTCACCAATCACACAACATTGATAAAGGATATTTGTTAATTCAATTTAGATCCCATATCCTTGAACTATGAATGATATTTTTACTTATGACAAGTTGAAGTGGTTGATAAATACTGCCCCCCCCCCCCTTTCCAACATTTTTTTTAATTAGTCATCTTGAAAATTCTTGAGATCCCTATACTTAACCTATATATCTTTACATAAAGCATGATTTGTAATTCGATGTTACATACCGGATTTGTCCAAAGAGTTGTACACCATCCACTTTTACCAAACTCTTTTTAAGATTTATAAAAAAAATCTAGAAAACATTACGATCTCCAGTACTTAGCAAAATATTGTTGCTATCTACCAGAAGTTCCTCTACCTCAACTGAAAAGAATTCATTATCTTGAAATGATTGAGATCCGGACCTTAGAACCATATATTCTCTCATTACTCTCGCACAGATGATAAGATGAATTGGTTAATACAAAACAGAAACTTCAAGTTTGATCACCCAATTGTACACGATAAATTGTCTTAAAAACGGTCGAGATCCTACCACTAAACCATATTATTCCCGTGATAATATGATTTTATTGAAAATCCAGGCTGACCCTGTGGTCTCCGATTCCCTCCATGTTCAAAATATATTATCCTGAAGATTGTTTTAGAGTTTGTTATCTTCATTGACAACATAAATTTGTTGATACATATAAATGTGAGAAATCTGTTGTAAGTCTAGTTATCTTGTCTTATAAGATAAACTGAGTTCGTGCAAGGTGCACGAAAAATAAGAAAATGTGTTTTTACTTTCATTTCATTGTAATAACTCTAAAGTGCTTCTTATACTTCACAAAAACTTATTTCCACTACATTTATTACAAAAATAGCACGAGTTAATCAGATCTAAATTTAACAAAAATTTGACAGAAACTAACGAAGAGCTCCCTCTTGCATAGCTCTGTCCTTAGCTGATTTTGGCTTTTCTATTGAAATCTTATTGGTAATTTGTTCTCTATCAATCTTTGCACATATTTTGGTGTATGGATTTCCAAATGTGAGGATTTAATCTGCACTAAATAAAAAGTTACTTCGGTATTTTGTTATCTATAAATATTTGTTTTTATTTGAATTTAGATGACTATTTATCATTTTCCGATAAGCCAAAAGCAGACACATTAAATGGAAATAAAATCACTTCCGTTCCAATTTGTCAATATACTTAGATATTTGTTTATGATGTTCAGAAATTAACAATAAATCTTTGACTTCAATCTCCTGACCAAGTTTCATATCTGTCGTAAAATAGTTTTTGAATATAAAAATATTTTTATATCCGTTTTTACTTTTTCGTAAACATTTTCAAAGTTATAGCTATAAGTAACTTGGTAATTTTAACATTTAATATCTTAACCTTGTAAAACATTTTAGTGTCTACCTACATTTTGAACATATTTGGGAGGTAATGATAAACCTAAATATGATAAAAAAAAATTTTAATGGAGCCATTAACAAATCAAGATTTTATATATATCTCATTTATTGTCAACTTAACGAAAAACTAAACTTCCTAGTAAATAGATCCAAGCAATATCTGAAATCTCATTTCGATTACGCCAAATGCGTTTTCCACAACTCTTCGCGTATGCTGTAAGCTAAAATTAAAGATGCGCTCATCATGTCCTAAATGTCTTCTTGAAAAGGGCTCCATCATCCAAGATCGAATGGGGAAAGCATCATTACCGGTAACAAAATAAGGTATGTCTTTCAGCTCACCTGGACTAAAAGGCCATGTGAGCTTTTGCCATCACTTTGCGTCAGTCGTCCGTCCGTCGTCCGCCAACAATTTCAAAAATCTTCTCCTTTGAAACTGCTGAGCCAATTGTAACCAAACTCGGCCTGAAGCATCACCAGGGTATGCAGTTTCAAAATTATGTTCGATTAGTCCGAAGACCAACCAACATGGCTGCTGTTACTAAAAATGTTGAATTTTCCCTCCTTTTTGGTGGCCATTTTTAAAAAAAAATGGCGATCAACGAACATTATTTAACGTCGGTTTTGAAGTTACAACATCAATTCCTAGTTGCGACTTCAAAACCGGATTTGAAAATTGTTTGTTGACTGCTATTTTCAAAATGGCCGCAAAAAAGGCGGGAAAATTCAACATTGTCCGATTTCAATGAAAGTTGTTTTCAAAATAGATATTGATGTTGCGACTTCAAAACCGGATTTGAAAATTGTTTGTTGACTGCTATTTTCAAAATGGCCGCCAAAAAGGCGGGAAAATTCAACATTGTCCGATTTCAACAAAACTTGGTTTCGAAAGTTATTGATGTCGCAACTTCAAAACTGATGTTAAAATTTGTTCGCTTACAGCCATTTTCAGAATGGCTGCCAAAAAAGGCGGAAAAATTCAACATTGTCCGATTTCAAGAAATTGGTTTCTAAGTGGATATTGATGTTGCGACTTCAAAACAGGTGTTGAAATTGTTCGTTGACCGCCCTAAAAGGTGGGAGAATTCAACATTGTCTGATTTCAATGAAATTTGGTTACCAAATAGACATTGATGTTGGGACTTCAAAACCGGATTTGAAAATTGTTTGTTGAGCGCCATTTTCAAAATGGCCACAAAAAAGGCAGGAAAATTCAACATAGTCTGATATCAATGAAATTTGGTTTCCAAATAGATATTGATGTCGTAACTTAAAAATATGGTGTTGAAAATTGTTGTTGACTTCCATTTACAAAATGATGTCTCAACTTCAAAACCTGTGTCGAAGGTGGTCCTTAGCAAGAACATTTTTTGTTAAAAAAAAGTCCAACAATGACCTATAGTAAAACATGATGAGACTTAAAATACAGTTCAAGATATTGGTGATGTTCGAACTACCAAAGTTTGAGGGACTGAAGTTCATTTGTGTAACTTACAATGTTAGCTTGATTGTGGCAACTGCAAGCCAGGTGAGCGATACAGGCTGGGAGCATCTGGTTTGTCATTCGGAAGAGGTGAGGGAGGTGGTGAATCCACAGATTTATCCTCCAGCAATTGTCGTGGTTCTGAGTCTCTGAATATCTGACTAGCTGAAGCACTCTCAAATGACCCACGCTTAGCCATATAAACTTATAATCTGCATCGCCTATTGCCATCATAACAATGGAGAAGAAATGTTTGTAGCTGAAAAACAACGAGCACGATTAAGCGGGCTTCATAAGTACCACAAGCATGAGGAAGATTTCATTTTTTTAAGTCAGATGATATGTGCAGCCAGTCTTCTACTGGCATGACTTTGTTTTTTTAGCTTTGCAGAATTCAGGTTCAAAAAGAGATATAGTTTTGGGCAATATGAAAGGCATTCATTAGATAAGCATATGTTGAACCTGTAGCATTCATTAGATAAGCATATGTGGAACCTGTAGCCAGATGTCTAATTGAAATGGCTTACTTCAGCCCTAGTTCAAGTTGTTCTCTGTAACTATGTTCCATGAGAAGCACACATTAAGGTAGTTCGAGCCTAACAAAAATATCAGAAATATTTTTTTTTACTTTTAAGATATTTTGTAGGTCTTAGTCCATAAAATAAAAATGATATATCACCGATCATCTTTATCTGTTATCAGGCTGAGAAAATGAGGCCAAATTCAGTATTTTCCAGCAATATCTACAAAGAATATACAGGGAACTGTGAGAAAATGTTTATTATAGCTTTCATATAACATAAGTATCAGTAATATGTTGAGCTTAAAAAAATCTATATGTCTCTGTTTGATTAAGACAGATATTTTATATAGTTAACAAAATAGACAATATTAGCGGGAAAAGGGAGCTAATATGCGGGAAAGTGTTTGACACCCTATTATAACGTAATAATGAAAAGACCAAATAAGGAATATTCCAGCTTAACAATCAAGTCAATTCCGCATCCGATTCGTGCTTCGCAAATGCGCCAATCGAATGCGCCGAGTATTAGTGTCGATCTACCTTAATTTCACCTTGAATCGGATAATGTACTAGATAAACCGGGATATGATTAATATGGAATAAAAAGCACATCAATACGAACGGGAACGTCATTTGGTTGAACAGATTAACATCACTTGTTTTATAACGCCCCCTCCCCGCTTTTGCGGGTGGTATTTTGTGATCCTGGTGTCCGTTCGTCTTTTTCGTCCCTCCGCCATAGGGGTAAACCTTTTGTAGCTACAACTCCTCCTAGAACACTTGGCGAAATCCAATTAAACTTTCACAGGACGTTAAATGCATTTTGCCATTGTGAACATCTATTTAAAATTTGATTTGATTCCTTTTTCATGTTCCCAGCACCTGAATCAGTTTTCAGGGGCTTTGCCTACAGAGCTGCCGAAACACGTCCCCAGTTGGTGGATAGGGGAATGCCCCGTCTATGCAGGGTAGTCAGGTCATAATACGGAAAGCCATCGTAGCCAAACTTTACAGTATAAAGACCCCTTCTACATTTCTCTAAGAGAGCAGCAAACTGGGTGTCGTATGAAAGGCTAAATTTCCTGCCCCTACCCATTTCTCAACTTTTCCGATGGCAATCGAAAGTCGTTACCGAGGTTGTCTCTTTACCTGTATGAAATGATTAACTTGTTCTCGTCCTGGTGTAGCTGAAATATTGCTCATTAGACGTAAAACTGTAACTAATTAATCAATCAATTCTTTTTCATGTTAGCTGTTTTACTCTCGAGCATTTAATTCAAAACAATCTCTTAAGGTCCTTTCTTTTTATCTAACATTTACTGCAAATGTAATTAAATCGAAAAGGGCTATGCAGCCTTTTACATTAAAATAATAATTTAAAAGGTGATCATAAGTCAACGCTATTTATGCGAATCATCGACAATGTTAAACCCCATATTGACTTTAAGTGAAATGTATAATAATGTATCTTTGACACTACTTAGCTTAATATTTGTAAAAAGTAAATAAATCTTAATAATTGACAATATGTACGACAATTAATCAAATTGATCGTTGATATAAATGACGTTAATATTTAAAGATTTTTATCCATAACGTTAAATACTATTATGATCTACAATAAAGAAAACAATATATGCAATGAAAATGAAAAAAAAATATGCATAATGAAAAAAAAACGTAGGAATATAATTAAAATTGATGAGTATTTTATTCACTTTTTTAAATTTTAAGTTCATGCAGTCATTTTGCGCACTGCCTTAATGTATAATCTATTCAAATCACATGTTATAAATAAAATGTATAATCTATTCAAATCACATGATGAATTAATGGAGTTCATGCGTCATTAATCCAGTCGCTTAAAAAGTGATAACCCTAAATACAAAAAGAAGGGAAACGGGAATGTGTCAAAGAGACAACGACCCAAAGGGGAGTAATAACAACTCAAAGCTACCATAAAATCTTCAGTGAACGGTGAGAAAACCCAACACCCAACGGTAGGTCGGAGTCGGCCCTTGAATAGAGTAATCAAGTTCAGCGAAATAAACATCATCCTAGACTCCTATAGACATAAAGTAAACTAACTAGAAAAAAAGACAAGACACACAAAGGCTTAATTAATTTTCTGACTTAGGACAGGCGCAAACCTGCTGCGGCGGGGTTAAACTAGTTTTATTGGGCCCAAACCTGTGGGCCCAACCCTTTACATGATGTCCTTTAGAACTTTTTAACAAGGTATGCTCGGTCATTATCTCGTATCATGAACGGCGAATTTTTTACATTGGCACATTTCTTATTGCGAATCTTCAATTCTAAAAATGCAATTAACTGAGGTATAACTACTTCAGCCAGTAGGACAGTGATATTGACTGCGACAACTTAAATTTATCCCACCACTGACTCGGCCATAATGGCTTTCTCAGTCAAAAGCAAACAGCAGTCATGGCTTGAATAGGTCAGGGTTCTCATGGGTAGAAATCGGTCATGGCTCCGACCAGAGTGGTCAGGAGTCTTTGACAATGACAAGTCTGTTGGGCTGACATGATTCTAGGGCAGACTAAGATCAATTCTACAGCAGACTTAATTACTAGGAGCTTTTGAGACTGCTCCAGGAAAAACTGTATGAGTGGTTATGTCTGCACTCACTATATTTCATTGGCAATAGAAAGATGAAAACTCATATTAGAAGCTACTGGGAAATATTTTCTTGGGATTATAATTAAACCCTTTTCTGTATTTTTTTTAATTCCAGTAAGAAGTATATATTTTGCAAATGAGACAACATGTCACTGTTGAATAAATCTGAATTCTAAATATAGCTAGTTTTGAACTTGCTGGCCACTCTATAACCTTTATTCCATCAAATTATAATTTTCCTATAAACGAAAACAAAAAACAACAATATATTAAAATTTTGAAAATCAAACGATGAATTGATTGATATTAAAGGCCAGTTTAAAAAATATAATGAAAAACACACAGTTCTTTTCTGTCAGATTCTGTAATGGATTCGAGTTGCTAACAAAAATAAGTAAATAAATAAATCATTAAAAACAGCAATTTCTCTTTCGTTCAATTTTACCGATGTAATCAATGTTTTTCGTCCGTGCGATACATCTCAGCTGGTTGACTGTTAGTCCCCGAGGGGATTCACAAACCCAGTAGTCATTACCTCGGTGCTGACCAAACATCGATCGTATTGAAACTTATAATATCTAAATTACACAAAAATTTGTTTAAAACTAAGGAGTATCCCACTCATGCATAGCTCTGTTCTTAGCTGATTTTTGGATTTTCTATTTAGATACTTTTGGTTATTTGTTCTCTTTCAACTTTAACATAATGTTTTGTAAATGGACTTCCAAATGTTTTGGTTTGATCTGCACTGATGAGACATAAGTTGTCAAAATGCGTAAATGCAGAAACTGCGTATTTTGTTACAAATATGTAATAAGGATCAAACGAAACACCTGTTTAATCTGTGCAGCATTAAAAGAAAACAAATAGATAAGAAGTAAGTGATTTTGTGATTGACCATCTTATCATTTACATATGTTTAATGTGCTTACAATCATTTCAATCATTTCTTCAAAATTTGTATTTTCGTGCATGTTTTCCGCTAAATTAGAAAAAAAACCATAGTTTCAATCAAATAACATATTTTTATTAAATTGAAGTTACTTTTTATCGTTTTTGCAATAAAAAAAAACAAATCAAATGAGCATAAATATGATTTCCATATTATAGGTCTTTTTATTTTCATATTTAGTCATAATTCACGAATTCTTCAAATGTTATATGGCTGCTGTCTTTTGCATTTTAAAAGGTAAAAAAATGCCAAAATATAATGAAATATGAACCCTATAAAACTCTACCTGTTTCCTATTCTCTTAAACCTATTAAAAGGTCTTTTAATTGACAACAGTTTGAACAAGAGGCTACCAAGAGCCTGGCTTTTGATTAACATAGACATTTTATGATAAGAAGCCCATACATATATTGCTAAACTATAGTTCAAATATGCCTTATTAGTTTAAGGGGAGAGGACCTCTGTTACATTTTTATACCCCGCCATACGAAGTGACATGGCATTATGTGATATCTTCAGTCATGTGGCCGTCTTTCCGTCCGTCTGTCCTTCCGTTCCCCGAAGGTTTCGGACTGATAACTTGTGGATGAAAGAACACAAGGTCTTCAAACTTGGTATGTACGTTTTTTACCACAAAACTCAGGTCAAGTTAGAGAATGTGTTCAGAGGTTCAAGGGGTTCTGGAGTTATGCCCCTTGAAACTTTAAAGTTTTGCAAATTTTAGGGTTTCGTACCCATAAATTGTGAATGAAATAACATACTGTCTTCAAACTTGGTATGTAAATTGTTTACCACAAAACACAGGCCAAGTATAATTTGGGGTTCATTGGTACAGATAGTTCTGGAGTTATGTCCCATTTTACTTAGAAGTTTTGTGAAACGTGGTGGGGTATCATGTAATGCACCATTACTATTTTTTAGTTTTTCCAATAGGATCCAATTTTAAACTATGTTCCCTGGTGGCAACCATCTTGTATTAAGTTTAAACCTGAAAAAATTCTTTTTAGTGGTCCACATAAAGACTATTAATTTGGTTCCATTGGCTCAGTAGTGTCAGAGTAGAAGATCTTTGAATGTGTTTTTTCCAAACGGTCCAATGTAAAAACTGAGTTCTCTGCTAGCCGCCATGTTGGATATAGTGCAGACCTGAAAAAACACCTTTTTCAATGGACTACCCACGGAATATTGTGGCTAAATCTGGATGTAATTTCTCAACAGTTTTAAAGGAGATCTTTGAATGTGTTTTCCCATAGGGTCCACTGTTAAAACTAAGCTCCCTTCTGCCGGTCATGTTCAATATACATCAAAAAAACTTTTATTATTTTTTGCAAGGTATCACCCATGAACTATTGTGGCAAAGTTTGCTTGTAATTTGCGCAGTAGTTTCAGAGAAGATCTTTGAAAGTTTTTCCCATAGGGTCCAATGTAAAAACAATGCTCCAGGCAGTCATAGTTGATAAAGCCAAGATCTGAAAAATAGCATTTTTGAAGGGGACCACCCAAGACTATTTTTGCCAAGTTTGGTACAAATTGGCTCAGTTTACATTTACTTAAAATGTAATTAAGTTGAACAAATACACCATGGTTTTAATCAGATAGCATATTTTTGTTTAAAGTGAAGTAAGTTACTTATTATTGTTTTTCGATAAAAAAGAGAAATCAAATGAACATAAATATATTTTCCATTTTAATGGTCTATTTAGTTTCATATTTGTTTTTTGCGTTATGGTGGCAAAGGCAAATAATTTTAGCAGATTTTTTTTTATGAATTCCTTAAATTTAATATGGCTGCTTTCTTCTGTAATTTAAAAGGTTAAAAAGTTGCCACAACATAATAAAATATGAACACTATAACATTCTATCAATTTCCTATTACTTCTCTTAAACATATTAAGAGAACTTTTTTATTGACTGCAACAGTTTGAAAAATGCATTACCGTTCCCTACTAAACGAGGAAGATATTTATCAGTAGATTTCCTTTTACATAAATATTTCCTTTGTATTTTCGTCATTTTGTTTCTTTTACTATAAGAGTCAAAATAATGTTAGTTGCTCAACACTGAGCATTTTAATATTATCATTATGGACAATTCCTTTTAACATTAACTAAAAATGTAATTGAATCAAAACGGCCATGCAGTCTTAGATATACAAAATGGTTTAAAAGGTGATAATAAATCAAAGCTATCAAAGGAAATCATCGACGATATTAAACCCTATGCTGATTTTAAATTTTATGTATATTAATGTATGTTTAATACTATGAAGGTAACAATTTTTAACATGTTTGAATAATTGTGAAATGTTAATAAATCTGAATAATGGACTATTCATACATTTAACCCAATTGTTTGTTGCTGAATGTCATTAGATTTGAAAGGACGCCGTTAAGCACATTTATTTTCTGCAAAAAATCAAATAATAAGAGTTGCAATGAAAGTGAAAAAATATGCAAAATGACAAAAGTGTACTAATAATGGTTGAAAATTATGACATAATTTTTATCCATTTTATGTTATTTTAGAGGGAAACAATCAATCCGTGCACTTGCTAGTCACATTCATGAATTAAATGTGTTATCTTATATCCTTTTCAAATGATTGAAATTGCTTGATGGACTAATGGAGATCATGCGTCATTAATCCATTAGTTGTTCAAAAAAGTATTAACGGAAAAACCTATTAGACCCTTACATGTTTGTGTCGTTTTGGATTGGTCTTGGACTTTTAAAAAGATCTACTTGCTCCTTATCAAAAACGGCGTATTTCAAAATTATCGTTTTTTCGGTTTGCTTTTTGACATTTTTCTTATCGTGAATCTTCTTCCTTACACGTTGCAAGGTGATTATGTATATCAATAACAGCTAGCCCAAAATTTGTACTAACTGTGACATCAGAAATTTATCTCGCCTGTGGCTCTTTCAGTCAATAGCACTTAAAAAGGGGCAGTATTTTTATCACGGTAAAGATAAGTTTATCAATGACTTTTATGTTATCTCATTTTACTATATAATATTTTCGAAAACTAGTTACTTTCTATCATTTGAGAAAAATAATCGCTTTCTCCCATGTAGAGCAAGAATCAAATCGTCAGTATAATTATTAAAGATGGTCAGTGTTTAAGTTACAACACAAAAGGTTTGGGCACTACACATCCAGAAGGCAGTACTTTGGTACTGGTCTGAATTCCGATTAATCCGATTAATTTGGAAACTTGCAATATCTAATTTTACAAAATTTTATTCAAACCTTAGGAGCTTCTCCCTCTCGCATAGATCTATCGTTAACTAATTCTGGCTTTACTATTGAGACCATAATGCTAATTTGTTTTTTGTCAGATTTAACACATATTTCGGTATATGGATTTCCAAATGTTTTAATTAAATCTGCACTGAAGAGACACAAGTTGTCGAAACGCGCATATGCACAATTAACAGTAACTTCAGTATTTTGTAATTTATATCGAATTGAATCCGCACAAACTATTAGAATAGCCCATTCCCTCAAGCAATAGGAGGATTCAAAAAGATGTGCTTACCTGAAAACTGCTACTGCAAGGACATGACGGGATAATGGATCGGATGACCAGTATAATACGGTACATGCAAATAGACTGTCAGCTTTCGATGGATTTATTTTCACGCTAGCAGTTCTTAGTATTATTAAGCTGCTTTATTTTATCACTTAATTATCATTTCTACAAAATTGACATGTATGTTAATGATAATTATATTAAAGTAGGCGCGGATTTTGTTGATCTATCTCGTTACTTCACGAATGACTTACTGCGATTTTGTTTCTATAAATTTTTTAATATTAAGAAATCAGTAAACACTAAAATGAAAAATATCAAGATCGTCTTAGTAGGTATGGCAGAAGAATTGTTTCCATATCTCCATGAGCTCGCTCTGTGAATCTAAAAAGTCCGTAAGTCACTCTTAATTTTGATGCCTCCAATTACATACATTGTACAAAGGAGTATTTGCGCAAAAATATATGACGTTTAAAACAAATATATAACACGTAATAATTCTTAAATATCAAGTTTTGACGGGAAATGCTTTCGAATTGTATTTTGTCGTGAATTCTTGTAGTCACATGACGAGAATTACAGACCCTATTAATATTGGTTGTATCTTTGATCGCGCTCCTTTCGCTGTGCAGTACGTGTTCTAGATTGGTCAATGGAATGAAAATGGACAGGAAGTTGCAGTATATTGAAAATATATTCCTCCATTCTCTGGAGAACTACATGTATACATTTCAAATGGACTGTAAAATCTCTGTTGGTTATAAATTTACACAGAGAGACTTACAGTCGTTGAAAATATGTTTTAGCCAGTTGTGATCTATTTTCAAATGCATAAACAAAAAGGTACTTTTGAAGAGAGCTTGTTATTTCAAAAACAAGCAAGTCCCTTTCTTCAAAATACCAACAAATTAAATTTTTATGTAAATTTTTTTTAGTCGGGTAACATACATTTAACAAATAACATAAGCTCTTCAAAGGGCTTTTATACCGGTTTTTCTTTCGAAATTTTATGCGTGTCATATCATGAAAACAAGGATGTATAACGAATTATAATTCCTTGCATGAAAATAATAAAGCTTACTCCAAAAAAAAATTATAATAAAAATAAAAACAAGAAGCTCTCAAGAGCCTGTACCGCTCACCTGGGTCCTGTAGCACTATAATTCCCAATTGATGGTCCATCTTTGGTGGTGTATGTACATAAAACTCAGAAACTTTTTATAAAATTTAATTAAAATTGTTCAAGCAGTTTCAGAGAAGATTTTTAAATGCAGTTTCCAAACTTAAGGGGCATATGTTAATCTACGTTCCCTACTGGCAGCTATTTAACATAAAACTTTGAAGAGGGTCACATAGGTACTATCATATCAAAATTCTACTGAAATTGTTCAAGCAGTTTCAGAGGAGAAGATCTTTTTATGCTATTCCCACTGGGTCCAATGTTAAACTAAGTTTTGCTACTGGTGGCTATGTCGGAAGACGGATCAGCACCAAAGTAACAAGCTTGGTCAAAATCTCTCAAGTTTCATTTATGCAATGTTTAAATTGAATCCATTCAATGGTTTTTCATGATATCTTTGTATGCATTTCCCCTTTTATTTAATTAAGTTCACAGCTGGTGACACTTGGTCAGCACCTGACAGGCATCATTCATGTCATGTTTGATTTAAATCAATTCAGCAGTTCTCTAGAAGATCTTTGTGTGCATTTCCCATAGAGTCCAATGCTGTCGGTCATGTAAGATGACAGATTGGCACCAAAGTAATAACACTTTGTCAGCACCTCATAAACATCATTCATGCCAAGTGTGGTTCAAATCCATTCAATGGTTCTAAGTAGAAGTTCTTTGTATGCATTTTCCCATAGGTTAAGATCCCCGCTGGCGGCCATTTTGGATTATGGATCGGCACCAAAGTAACAACACTCGGTCAGCACCTCATATGCAGCATTCATGCCAAGTTTGGTTCAAATCCATTCATTGGATCTCAAGAAGAAGTTCTTTGAATGAGTTTTCCCATTAGGTCAAATGATAAACTAAGTTCCCCGCTGGCGGCCATCTTGGAAGCGGCCGGAAAACTTGAACGTGTTCAATAAAATATAGTCCTTAACATGCTTAACATTTTTGCAATTTGAACTTGACCTCCATCTCAAAGCGTTTTTAAAATATAGGACAAAAAGTAAAAAATCACGATAAATTTGACCAATAAAGGGCCACAACTCATATATAGGTCCTTGGAATTTCTTCAAAAAATCCATGTGGGTAGATCTTAACATGCTGAACATTTTTGCAATTTAAACTTAACCTCTATCTGTTATAGTTTTTTTAATAAAAAACAAAAATTTTGAAGATTTTACGGGAAAAGGGCAATAACTCTTAGACGGGTCATCAGATTTTCTTCAAAATTTCAGCATAGGTAGATCTTCTCATGCTGATCATTTTACCTGTCAGATTTTTGATATCTGTAACGGTTTTTGAGTTATTTGCCAAAAACTGTAATTTACCCCCAATGTTCTATTTTTAGTAACGGCAGCCATGTTGTTTGACCTAAGACATACAAAATAACAAATTTGAAACTAGATATCCTAGTGATGATTCACTTAAAGTTTGGTTCAGTTTGACTAAGTGGTTTCAGAGGAGAAGATTTTTGAAAGTGAGCTAACGATGGACGGACGACGGACGCCAAGTGATGGCAATAGCTCATCCTGGCATACCCAGGTGAGCTAAAAATAATAAAAAAATAATTTAAAAAAATAGAGAAGTAAAAAATATATAATAGATAAAGGCACAGTTCTGCGTCTGACAAAAATTAATAAAAGAAATTGATTGCTGGGAAGCAGTTTTATGACGAAAAATTAACAAAAAATAAGCTCTTCTTTTTTCTACAGATATATTTAATAAAAAAACCATTTTAATATTAAATACATTGATAATTTCAAAATCATGATCATGTTACAATGTAAAAGTTGCTTATTCATTGTAGTCAAGTATTAGTTATACTTTGCGATTACACTACAAGAGACTCATTTTGCAATTTAAACGGAGAATGCTAAAGGAAGAATAGGATGCTGATAGAGGGGTATATGTGATCAGTCAGTAAAAAATAAACCAAAGATACCAGGGATATACACCATCTTCCATAACCTATCTGGACGGACTTACATTTTGAAATTGATGAAGTATATGGACGACTTAATTTAATGACAGACATCATAAAGTCACTTCCCGTTTCTAAGTAGTTATGGTCAATAAGGGATATGGAGTAAATGCACATGAAACAAAGTCTCTACAAATGCATGACAAAAACAATTACCATATGAGGCCTTCAACAATGAGCTTTGCTCATACGTCATAGTAAATTCAAGACGGCCCCTAGCACCGGTTTGAGTGAAATTCATTGCTATATGTCAACCAGCTTAAATTTAACAGTAAAAGTGATCTTACAGTCGCACAATACCCACATCTCCGGAATATGTTATCTCGGGATGTGTTTGTAAGTGTTCGTGTGTGTGTGTGTGTGTGTGTGTGTGAGGGGGAGACGACCCCCACATGTTATTTCCTCCCAATATTTGATATCATAACAGTATACTCAGCTTAAGCCCCATTTACAGGCATGGATATACATATGTTGGTGTGCATGTATGCATGTATATAAATATGTAAATATACACAATGTGCAATTTATATCACCTCCGAATCCGAGCCCGACGGGGGGGGGGCGTAACCACTAATTCGAGCATACTTTTGCATATGATTATAGTTAAAACTCGATTTAGAGTATAAAAATGAACTTGTTCCTTTTTGGGGTGCATTTTGGCTCTCTCAACAATATCAAATTGTCTGGAAAAAAATGTAACAAATATTTGGAGCTTCCAATTTCTGAGAATAAACTGCCTATAAATTCTAGGATGAAGGGTAGGGAGACACTTTGTAAATAAAAAGGTTATTAACCATATTTCCATTCAATGTAACTTAGTTAAGCAGAGACATCACTCTTTATATCTCTGCATTGTTAAAGAAATTTTGCTGCTTTTAAATAATACATACCCTAAAAAGACTAGTGTAACGCTTTGCAAATTTGCTTATATCATCATGTGTAAATTTGCACGTGAGCATATTGACATTCGTGTGTCTATTTTGTGCATGTAAATGGGGCTTACATATACGTCTACATGAATCGAAATGTATATTCTTATGTAAAAGTTTTAAAATGTTTATATGGAGTATTCACTGCCTTGCATAAACAAAATTTGAATGAACACATTATAAATTCTTTGCTATTTGAATTTTTTATTTTCCCTTTTGGCTTGTTGCTTCGATATTTGTTTGCTTATCACTATTGTGAAATATAAAAAGCATAAAAAAGGACACATGCATATTATCTCACCATTTAAATTTCTCCACCAAATACCTTTTCGTCAAAATCAATGTCTTTTCCTTGTTATACAGAAACTATGTTCTCTTTCATAATAAGCATACAAACGCAAAAATAACGACAGCAAAGAATTTCCAACCCAAAACATCGACCGATAATACAGTAAAACTGGAATTTTGTTGGCATAAAATACTCATGCAATTTTCCTCCCTTCATGCAGTGGTATCTGCGTCTGCTTAATCATTTGGGTTTATAGTCAATAACTGTGTAGTGAGTCTGCATTTTTTACCCCCGCTTTGCGGGAGGTATATAGTGTTCATGGTGTCGGTCCGTCAGTCTCCGTCCTTCTTTCTGTACCTACCAGCTGGTATCCATTACTCCTCCTATACCGCTGTATGCAGGAGCTTAATTACATATTGTAGATGTGCACTACACTGTGCAAAATCCTTTTTTTTTTATTTTTGACAAATTTATGACTTAGTCATTTTAGCTCAGTTCAAACCACATGGCATTTGAATTTGCTGAAACTTATCCTGGAGATTAATTACTTATTTTAGATTTGCATTTCACCTTTTGCTTTCTAATTATTCCTTTTTTTTGCAGATTTTTGTCTTGTTTTGGACTTTGTCATTTTAGCTATTTTACCTCAATGCAAAACATATAGTGAAGACCTGATATCCACTTTAACTCCTCCTTGACCACTAATCAGAACTTCATGAAACGTATGCAGGACTTTAAATATGTATTATGGATGTGCACTTTGTATTTTGTTTTCCAATAATTTCTTTTTTTCCAGATGTTAAAGAAATTGTAGGAAGATGCAGTATCCGTGGCCCACTAGGTCGAAATAACTCTAGTTTTAAACAAATGTCGTTTTTTCACTATTTTTTACATACAGATGTCGGGGTCGGACTATTTTTGTTCAGTCGAAATTTGCACATTTAGAAAGAGTGAGTGAAAATACAAACACAAAAATATACAACTATTTCTCTGACAAGCCAAGGATTTAAAACCACGTTCTTTTTCATTTATGTTTACATATTTACTATAACCAGAGACGTATAAAACATTTATACGTCTCTGTATGGACTATATATAACTAAGGTATATACTAATCCCTGGTCTCGGGTATAACCTGTTGTGTCTTTATCTCGCCACAAATCCTAAGACATGGACCATTTGATTGTAATGGGTAATGGAGGGGATTATCACCCGGCCTGGAATTTTTCGTCCGCTTGCGAGCCAGATGATTTTTTCCTGAATACTATGCTAGGAAATTTTGTTGAGCCAGGATTTACCTTACGGACAGGGTCAGGGTCAGATTATTTTTTTCAAATCTTATGTTGGTTAGAAAATTGTTTTCGGGCAAAATCGGGACCAGAAAAATAAAAAATATAACAGCCCGCCCCCCCCCTCCCCCTCCCCCCGAAAATGAAAATGAAATGGTCCGTGCACAAACTATAATATGCAATCAATTACCCTTGGAAATTATACCCAGCTGAATTAACCGCAATTATCGTGTATTTACTCCTTGTGAGTAGAAATCAATATTTTCATATAAACATACTGAGCAAAGGAAAATCTCAAGGGGACCTCAAGTAGGTACAGACCTGTCGTTGGCATTTAGAACCCCCCACCTCATTCATATATGTAGTGCCCTGAGAAATTATGACCCATTTATATAGTAAAATTCAAAGATATAACTGATTAAATGCAGCAATAAGTACGAGTTTTGGCAATGTTTTGTTTAATTTACCACCCACTAAAATAGAAGATATCACCAAGGGCTTATAATAATTCCTATAGATCTACCCAAATCTGCAAAACAGACCCATTTCAGCGGCATGTTTGTTTATATACGTCTTTAAAGGAAATGCTCTCCCCCCGTTCCGTGAGAAAAATATATCAGACACATTGTTTTGATCGAATCCATCGTAAAGCACTTGTAAAATAACCGAAATCGTGCAAATAAAAGATATCTTTTAATCGTTCACGATTTCCACATGAAATAGCAACACCAAATGCGTAACACTTCAAGAGGACGCCATCTTTAATTTGGCTTACACAACCTGTGTCCAGAGGACAGACAGAACTGTTCTAGAATACTGTTCTACGGCGCTCAATTGCTGTCCTTGATGTGCTGGATGTACTGCACAGTGAAAGGAACGCCTTCCCGTTTTCTGATTTTATTTCTCGTTTCATATTGAAATTAACTGACGATCTTATTCAATCATGAACCTTCTCAACATGTTTTGAGGGAGTCAAATTACCGATCTTATCCCCTTTCATTTGGTGGTTGTTGAAAGGAGCTAGTTATCAAAATTAGCTATAATGCGAGTATACAAATAATTTGTCGCCTAATCACAATATCATATTACGCCACATTATCTGATAATATATGTAAACATGTAATGCAGTTATCGCAATTTGTTTGAAAATGCGTAAAGATCTAAATATTAATGATCTTCATGTGCCGTCTGTACTGCAGTGTAATGCTATCGTTATTATTATTAAATTCTATCAATTTTTAGTTGCTTTATTATTGCTGTTGCCGCTTCCTTCGAGCGCTTTGGAGAGAAATCGTTTGAAGAATATTTGTATATAATTTTCAGAGAACACATACATAAATTTGTCAACATAATAAATTTTTTCAAGTTGAATTTCGTGTCTCATATTTTTTATGACTTTCATTCAAATTTCGACTTGACGTGTTCCTCGTATTGTTTATATGTTATACAGTATTTTTGCCGAGCAAAGAATGACAGCGAGTTTGAGAATACTTTGCCAGTTGAATTTATGTATTTTAACAATTACGAATCAAAGAGGATAAATTAACATGAATGTAGCGTTGTTAGTAATCGAACAATGTATTCCGCTAAAACCTTTGTTAAGGACCATTTGGAACTTCCTTACAGGTATGAGCATAGCTCGTTTTGAACTCATGGTAACATCCCTGTTAAGCTAAGTTCTCCGCGAACATTAAGGTAAGAACAGTTCGCGTATAATTGGTTTAGTCCGGTTGGATAATGTCAAGCCCGGTTGAGAAAAACGTAAACAAATTTCTTATTTTAAGTTACATTGGATAACGTTTTTTCACAGTGAAGGATAATGATTAGGTACGGTTTTTGATATTTGAACATAACCTTTACCTAAACTTTACCCAGCTTAATAGGGTGGGTTAATGCAAGATGAAGAAAAATTTAATCACTGAAGTGTTAATTCAATTTTTTGTAGACTAAATGTCATTCGCATTTAATCATATACTTTCATTCGCTGTTCCAATATATTCCAAATATGATATCAAATTAAAAGTATACCCCGACACTTAGATTATACGTGCTTCTTCGACAGAGGTAATCGGATGCGTCTCGAGACAGTGGATGTTTAACAAAATGTCAACGCAGTCAAGATACACCAAGTTTGGCAGCGAACAATTGCAGACGATCAAACTGTTTTACTTTCTATCCTCATTCATAGTGAAGAAACACTTATAAGAAAAAGAAGGGAAACGGGGAATGTGTCAAAGAGACAACGACCCTAAGGGGAGCAACACTTATGTCTGTTTCCAGTCTGTCAACAGTAGAACAAACTTCCACAATCGGTATTATAAAATCGAAATTTTTGCTTTTGCCAAACAGCATCTAAAATTGTGAATTTTAATTAATATTTTGACAGGAAATGTGTTATTCAGGGATGAAAATAAATGAAAAAAATCCAGAATTTATATATTGATGAAATCCTTTGGTCATTTCAGATATGCTGATAATAGCTGACGTATTTGGCTGTTTCTCTGTAATTTCGTATATTATTTCACTCATTGCTGGACTTTTGGTAATAAATTGGTTAGAAGAGCAGAGAAGAAGACTTATAGTACTATCCATAGTTGTAAACTTCATTACAGGTATGATAGCTGCAGTTAAAAACAAGATATCTTCAAAAACCAACAAAACAAAACAAAGCAAAAAAAAAAAAGAAAGAAGAAATCAAACTAGAGCAAAGCCATAAAAAACAAAAACAACCACAATAAACTGCTGCGCCAAGAGCGCATGATACGCCCGTCCACTGTCAACTCGAACTTTATGGCATTGTTGGACCAAAACAAAATTTTGATTGAAAAAAAATCAAACAGAATATGTGCCTGTCCAAGATGTAACCATTCAACAAATATCATATTAATATGTAAAAAATGAATTTTCAAAACAATATTAAATCTAAGGGCCATAACTGTCCACAAAAATCAAACAGGAACCATATTTAAATTTAATCCATAATTTATAAACATACAATCATAAACTATATATCAAATCAACATATTCACACATTGTAAAGAAAAGGTGGATAAACTGATGTTTTTCAAACATTTACAAAGTCCAAGGGTCATAACTCTGTACAAAATCAACCAACCAAAACCAATTCGAACTTGAACTGTATCTCACCTAGATATACTCATATACCAAATCAATATATCAAGCGGTTAGAGCAAAAAACTTAGAGATAAAAACCTATATTTTTCAAAATTTCACTAAGTCCAAGGGCCATCTGTATCTCACCTACATATAAGCATATAACAAATATGACATCAATATGTCAAGCGGTTACAGAAAAAAAAACTCCGGAAACCTATATTTTTCAAAATTGCACTGAGTCCAAGGGTCATAACTCTGTACAAAATCAACCGACTGGAATCAAATTCAATCTTGATCTGTATCTCACCTAGAGATAGTCATATACCAAATATGAAGTCAATATGTCAAGCGGTTACAGAAAGAAAAAAAAACTCCGGAAACCTATATTTTTCAAAATTTCACTAAGTCCAAGGGCCATAACTCTGTACAAAATACACCGACCGAAACCAAATTCGAACTTGATCTGTATTTCACCTAGATTTAGTCATATACTAAATATGAAATCAATATGTCAAGCTGTTACAGAATAAATCTCCGGAAACCAAAAAGTTAAAGGACGGACGGACGGACGGACAGACGGACTGACGGACGGACGGAGGGTATACCATTATACGTCGGTATTTCGACGGGAGTATAAAAACATGAAAGAACCCAATTAAAATCCGAAAGAACAGATAGAATGAGCCGTATAGGATGACCTTGATGTAGTACGTACTGTAGTAAAGTCAGTATCAAAACAAAATGACCTTTATTTCCTTTAAAGGCAGTCAATGAATTGGTAAAAAGCAATTCATATGGTTTTAAAATAGGTTCAAAATTTAAGAAGTGTTAGGTCTTAAGGATCATGTTTTTCAGTATTAAACTTTCATGTTAGAATCTTGAAATGGTGGGGATACATGCTGTTACATTACTTTGAAAGGTCGTCCCTTAATACAATTTAGCATGTTTAACATGTTATATTTGGCCTGCCGCCGTGCGCGGTCCCGGCTGAAGAATAGGCCCGCAGCATCCTCTGAGCTTGGAGTATGAGCCATCCTAACAGAGGACCCCGAGGGAACCCCGGGATATAGAAATAGGACCCAGTATCTCCGGCTTGCGGGGTGTGACCCCTCCTAAACGGAGGCTGACCCCGAGGGTCCCGGGATATAGAAATAGGTCCCATTCCGTGGTTGTGCGGGATTAATAAATACACAACCCATCTTTCGGATGGGATGTAAACTCAGGTCCACGTGTTGGAAGAAATGCCACGCTTCCTGCACTTTAAAGAACCCTTGTAGCCAGCTCTTTTTGGGGTGGTCCGTGGGTGATCGGCTACAAGGCTAAATTCCCCGCCCTTGACGATTTCACCCTACTTTTCCAGTGGCAGTCAGAATTTCCCGTCCCATGGCCATTTCCATACCCCAAAGTGATTATTTATTAACAAACTTGTTCTCGTCTTGATATAGCTGAAATATTGCTGAGTAGACGTTAAACAATATTCAATCAATCAATATTTGGCCTGTTGTTTTTAAAAATTCAATAGTATATAAGTTTTAGATAATTTAATATATTATTTTAACTTACTCCTAGTGACAAAACTAAGTGGTGGGTAAACCCTGAACAAGTTGTTTCCTTTTTTACACATCTAATCCAATCAATTTCAACTTCAAAGTGACTCGTAATCGAAAATTTGATTTCTTTTTTTTTTGTAATTAGGGAATTGATTACGATTCTGTCTCGTCTTGCCCTTCGTAGAGCCTGGTTTGAAAAATATTTATGTAACAGCCGAGTAATGACTAAAACATGTTTCATAGTATATTCAACCGTTATTCCAAAATATGTTGTTTCTTTGAACTCATATGTTAAATGTATGCTATATTTTCTCTGCAAATTTGATTATTCATATACTCTATTTCAATCCTTATACAATTTTTACATAAGACTCTTATATAAATTTAATATCTTTGAAACCTCTTTTGACGTAAGAAACTTACAAATACGCCAGAGATGTTTCTAATCTGGCTGAACATTCCTGATAGCTATGCATGAATACACAATCAAACGAATATATTTTTAACATTAACAAATGAGAATGGAATTGTTTCCAACCTGATATTAAGTTCAACACTCAGATCTCATTCTTAATTAGAGAGAAACCCTTCCAAATATTTATTGCAACCGCTTAAATGGAAATAGATCTGACCACTTTGAAACGTTCTTGAGTAACATTTTACCCAACACTTTTAGGAGTGCTCTCTTTTGCCAATTTTCCGATATAAAAAAAATTATTAATGTATTGTTAACTGATTTAAATATAAAATTCCTGATAACTCTAGGAGTGTTGATGTCTTAAAATAGATGTATTTAAAAAAACAGAACCATTAACAATAGTAACAATAGTGTCGCAATAATTTTCGAATATCATTGATTTATTTTTTTAGTTCGGTTCTCACTAACTACACAAATGAAGTAAAATATGAAAAGTTTCCGGAAAGACAACGAATGCATAAAGGACAAGTTAATATGCATTCAAAGGGACATGGCAGTTATGACAAGGTTGTCAACCTCAAAAAGTATATACCAATGCGAAGCTGTAGTCTATGTAATATTTTTGGTGTCGCGACAAGGCCAATAAACTACAATGGTGCCTAAATTGCCATGAACTATTTGGTATATTATAGCCTTACCTCTAGAAATGTATACATCTTTCCTAATAATGTGTTGCCGTAGTTTACCTCTATTGGGTTTTAGTAGTACTGCATGTTTATTATATTATGGGGAAAGGGATAGACAAAGGGGGTGGGGGGGGGGGGGGGGGGNCCTCCGATTGAGTCTGCTAGTGCCGGTACCATGTCCAGCTATCCAGAGTTTCTATCGTTATTTATGTTTGGCTCTTGTCTTTCATTTGTACTTTTCTTGTGCAGTTCTATTGTGAATTGTGGCATATGATTGTTGTTTTCGGCCATTGTAAGTGTTTACTGTTATGTTGTTTGTAATACCAATCTCATTTTATCGTTCTATTATTTCAATGGTTTAAATACGATCTTAAAGTGTAAATAATTCTTGGTGATTTGTTTGAAAGGCTGTACAACATATTTTTCTATATTAGAGTCCAAAGATAAAAAAAAATACAATCATATTTCGAAGGACATGTTCAACAATAAGGACGTTTCAATATATTATATGGACCGGCAGTGTTGACAAATAACTAAATACCGAAGTTGTAAAGTGTGACAAATATAAACGTAAGGTATACTATAAAAGCATATCTCTAAACTTATTTAAGGTAGCTGGGGTGTCTTGGTTTCTAACATAAGAACTTTCTAAAAATTTGTTCAATGAAACTTTGAGCGATATGTTATAAAATTATCAAAAAAAAATTGGGGGTCACGAATTTGTAAAAAAAAAAATACAGAGTTCTAAAGATTGGTCAAATTTGGTGTTTTCCCACTATATTTACTTAAGAATTATTTGGAAAATATCCCTATACCAAAATCAAGGGTATATTTTTTTCTATAAGCAGACATACAAATTTTTTCTAAACTTTACAAGCGACTTCCTTGATAGAGCCCAGTTGCTTACAAATAAACTACTTAAGCAAAGGTACGTTACCAAAAACTTAAAAGTCATCATTACAGAAGTATTACGGCTGACATCACGATCTTGTCGATCGTTACGGGATATCTGTTTCCCAGATGACAACAGATCTTTCCCTCTACAACTAAAGTTTGTTTTTACTCTATCGGATTTGACTTTACTACCGGAGTTGACATGTTCAACACGGTGGGTGTCTTATAAGAAGCAGGAGATGCTTACTCTACCGGTACACCTGATCTCACCCATGGTTTTTATTGGGTCCGTGTTGTTCATCTGTATGTGTGTCTTAATTTTTCTTGTTTTGTCCCGTACTCTAGTGGTCTAGTGGTGTCCTTGTTTCTTAGTGTTACCGATGTTGCCTTTGTCCATGGATTTATCGTTCTTTGACAGACGGTTCGGTTCTCACTTACTTTATATCGATATATAGAACTTCAATTTAAAAACATAAAAAAGATATGTCACGGGCCTTCTGAAAAAGTTATTTCATGAAAGATGAAGAATTTGATGGTTTTCAAGAAAGGGGAGATAACTTAATAAAAGTAATTTGGGACCCTAAAATTAAAAAAAAACGAAAAATTATTATAAATACGTTTTGTTAGAATACTTTTGACAAATTCAAAATGAATTGGAATCGACTAACTTATTTTTTGTTCCCAACAATATCAGAAAATTTGACCTATTCCATGGTATTTCAGTATAGAATTATCACCCTTTGATAAAAACTTTTGGAAAATATTCAATATTTATCAAACAAACTTGATACTTATTGTTCATTTTTATTTGAATTATTGTAACAAAGACATACAAAACCATTTAGACAACATTCTCATTGAATTAGTAAATTTCTGCTTAGATGTGCAAGAAAGATGCTCAGATTTAGACACCCCAACTACCTTAAAAGTTACTGCTATAGAGAGAAAAGACTTCGCAAGGGATAACAATATGACTTGACAATGTCGTAGTATTGTCGATGTGTTTATTTATCTATTTCATTTATTGTGTTTATTTTATTGAAGCACATTTGCATTTTATTTGTTTATTTTGTGAACACTGAGTTACCAACGATAATAGTTATATGAAAATTATCAAAAACTAAAATGTTGGTTTGAATATATAAATTTAAATATAATTATAGATACATTTAACAGTGAATTTATTTTGAAAAAAAAAAATCAGTATTATGGATAAAATTAACACAAGAAAAAACAACAATATATTTATTCAGACCTGATTTATTGTATTGTGAATACAATTAAATTGAACCTACCGGTTAATATTAAAAATTGACCGGTCAATAACTTGATATTGACTGATAGCATTAATATAATAGATTGATAAATACCAACTGATCACTACTACACAAACGCAAAAAGGTTATTCAAATCTGGTATAAAATAGAATCTGAATATTTCTTTTTTTTTCAGGAAGTTCTATCATCGTTACCATTGTTACATACTATAAGTATACACAGGAGATAGAAGGGACACCTATTTCTATTTTCTTTATCGTAATTGCTAGCAGTGTTTTGATATTTATAACTGGTACAGTCTGGATTTTAGATTATAATTTAAAGGAACCACAGAAACCACCGAAAATTGTAACATTTCCACCCATTGCATTGATAAATCATAGACCTGTTACTGCTATGAAGAAAATAGCAATAAGAAGAGAACCAACAATAGCATGGTGATAAAGTGTGCTCTTCCTTACAATAATGATTTAGAATCAACTAATGCTTAAATATTTTTATGAAGTCCGCTTTGAAGTTGTTGATTATACTGGACTAGGTATAACTGAGCTCGTACATTCAACAGGACAGTTTCTCTGTGATTAGTTGCAGTTGCATTATCATGTAAAAACAACAACAAAAAACAACTAAGTTTATAGACTTGTGATCTTTTATTGCAGCCAAAGTAAATGAATTTGTTTACCATTTGATATTTAGTTTCCTTTTATTCTAGATAAAATAAATAAAATATGTTGAACATCAGAAGAATCGTACCATTAACGTGACTGTATTCTTAGGTATGTAAAAACCGAAAGCGAATGTCCGCCTAAGTACTTGTTGCAAAATTTTAAAACTTCTACATATTGTTTCTTTAAATTGGAGACAAATTCTGAAAAAAATTCTGATCCTCAATTTTAATACCTCTAAAATAAATTGCATGTTCTCTAGTCATGCAAAAATGCCGTGAAAATTGAAAATAGTGTTCACCTAACTGTATGTCATGAATACGAATTACTGATTAAGAAACGGCAATTTATACAACTTTTTAACAAGTCTATTCCGGAAAGGAAATTCCTTGGCTTACCTTTTCGTAAACATTTAAAAAATTGTTGCTGCTTTTAAATGAGATTTTTTGACAAGACTCTACTATGTTGAAAATACATAAGCTTGAATATAAAAGGAGCTGATTATGAACAAAAATGTCATGTTCTTCAAATGTTGAACATCCCTTTATTCGTAAGCCGGGACAATGCAGTTAAAAAATACCGAAGTTACTGTTACTTTATTTTCTGCATGTGCAAATTTCGACAACTGTAGTTTGTGTCTCATCAGTTCAGATCAAACCAAATATTTGGAAGTCCATTAACCGAAAAACATGAATAGCTGATAGAAAACAAATAACCAAAAGGATCTAAATTAAAAAAAAAACAAACAAACAAACAAAATTCACCTAAAACAAGAGCTATTTTGTTATTTTTGCAACATCTATCTCCCTCCTCTGACAGTGTCACAACAAAGACAAAACAGAGGGTGGTCGACATTTTCAGTGTTTTCGCCATCTAGAGAATACTGACCAAAAATACACAACGAAATTCTGGCTGGCTAAAAAGGTACTTTAAAAAAGAGGTTATTTTGAAACCTCGGTGAATTTTTATTAATATATCTTTGATTCGACCACAAGTTGATCGTATTTACTCCATCTAAACCAATGTAGAATAATTTTGAAATCATGGATACTGCCTAAAAAACAGACCTGAATTGATCAAAGCTTAGAAAAATACGTATTTAAGGTATTAATTTTATCTATTTTCAATACAGCATACCTAAGGTATTTATATATGAACTTGCAAGAAAGCATATCTAAGGTATTTCTATATGTACTCGCGAGAGACCGTATCTAAGGTTTTCATATATGTACTGGCAAGAGAGCGTATCTAAGGTATTTATATATGAACTGGCAAGAGATCATATCTAAGGTATTTATATATGTACTGACACGAGAGGATACCTAAGGTTGGCAAGAGAGCATATCTAAGGTATTTATATATGTACTGACAAGAGAGCATACCTAGGGTATTTATTTTTGAACTGGCTAGCGAACATTACTAAGGTATTTATATTTGTACTGTCGAGAGAGCATACCTAAGGTATTAATAAATGAACTTGCAAGGCAGCATATTTATATATGAACTAGCAAGAGAGCATATCTAATGTATTTATATATGTACTGGCAAGAGAGCATACCAAAGTTATTTATATATGAACTGGCAAAAGAGCATAACTTAGGTATTTATATATGTACTGGCAAAAGGGCATATGCAAGGTATTTATATATGAACTGGCAAGAGAGCATATCTTAGGTATTTAATATGTACAGGCAAAAGGCACACCTAAGGTAATAATATATGAACTCAAGAGAGCATATCTTACATGTAGGTATTCATATATGAACTGGCAAGAGAGCATATCTAAGGTGTTAATATATATGTACTGGCAAGAGAGTATATCTAAGGTGTTTATATATGTACTGGCAAGAGAGCATACCTAAGATATTTATATATGAACTGGCAAGAGTGCATATTTAAGGCATTTATATACGAACTGACAAAAGAACATTACTATGGCATTTATATATGTACTGGCAAGAGAACACTACTAAGGTATTCATATATGTACTGGCAAGAGAGCATACCTAAGGTATTTATATATGAACCAACAAGAGAGCACATCTAATGTATTTATATACGTACTGGCAAGAGAGCATATCAGAGGAAGTATCCGTAGATATTTTCATGAGAATCATATTAGGTATTTTTATTATAGGCAATGTAATAAAATATATGTACTGCTCTGCAAAATCTAGATTCTGTCGTCATACGGTGGTTGTGAGAAATGGTATGTTGTTGATAATTTGTTTAGTTTGTGTGAGTTTTCATTGTAATTTTTTTTTTGAAAAGAGTCCATTGACATTTCTTGAGGTTAAGGATTACATAGTTTTAGACCCTGAACGACAGCCTGTTTCAAAAATAGCTTACGATTGTTCTCATTGATCAAAAACATAATCGTTTATATAATCATATATCGTAACTATAGTTAGTCGTCATATAAGCGGGAGGTTGATGCATCATTTAACTTGGGTTTAACCCACCATTTTATTTATAAAATGCCCGGTCCAAGTCGGGAATATGACGGCTTGCCAAAAATATTCTGTGTTGGTTTGTGTTTCCTTGATTCTGTCGTACGTTATACGGTATTTCCTTACTGGTCTCTCCCTTTGATCGATTCAGACTTTTGTTGTCACTTTTATTTATTCAAAATCTAAATTCAACTAAATTATTACCTAAAATTTCTACAAAAGAGATCAGTAAAAACAACTCTAATCACCATGTCTGACTTTCTGTTCGTTTATGAAAATTGACAGCTCTTGTCCCCATGAACAGCTAATTTTGCTTCAATGCAATATTGGCAAAGTTACTGTTTACTTTTACGAAATTTTAAAAGAGTGATGGCACTGCTTATACATTTATATTTTTTCTGGAAAAAGGAGGAGATACCTCATCAACCAATGTCATCCTTTTGGCTGATTTGATTTTCACCCCCGAAGATGTGTATTGTAGTTATATGGTTACTGTTCTAGATTTTAAAGGGGGTATATCAATATACATGTATAATGAAGGGGGGATTTTCAGCTCATGTCCCCTGATATGGCTCTTTCTAATTTAAAGAAATTGATACACAATTTTTTTATACCACCTGGAGATATAAACAAAACAACAAGGCTATACTTCTCTTTTATGAAACCATACACAGTTGTCGTTTACATAGTGTATCACCTGAAGATGTGAGTTGAAGGAATAATGTTACTTTTGAAGATTGGAAGGGGAGATACGTATAGATTATTACATGTCTATTCCGGTATCTGCCCTGATATCAGTCCCGAGACCTGATATCTGCCCGACGCGTTAGCGAAGGGCAGATATCGGTAGAGGGCTGATATCAGGGCAGATACCGATATAGACATGTCATAATGTTTTTATCACATATTTGACAGGGAAATGCAATTTAAAAGAAAACAATTACATATTTATTTTGCTTTTGAAATGGACAAAATTTAGGCAAACTCAGATTAACAAAACACCCCCGCCCCACCCCACTTCTTTTTTATTGTTGCAATACGTATGGTTTATGTATCTGTTGAGAGATGCTTAAATAGAACGGATCAAGTAGTGTTCAAAAACTGGATCTTTCTCACCTGAAAGATGAAAAATAATACCAGGAATTACAATATAGAACTGCAGTGTCAATCTCAGTTAACTTGATAAAATCATACGGAGTTCACCTACTGCTTGAAAATTTCAGCATCAAAAAGGTTTTCCTTTGGTGTTTCATTTTCAAGGCACCAACAAATTCTGACTTTTCATTTTCAAAACACTTCTAAACCGAGAAAAAGCTTCGGGCTTCATCCATAATTTGTTTACGTTGCTAGATGACGTCATCAAAACAGGGCAGATAACAGTTATCTGCCCCGGACACGGATATCGATCAGACTTTCATCCGGTTATTACATATGCAAAATGGTACAATTTGCGTACAAATATGTGATAATTTATTGCTATATTTTTTTTACAAAAGAGTGTTGGTATTACTATTAAATCAAAAGGCTTCGGTACAAGGATAAGGCAAATTCAATATTTGGGGGATTTATTGTTATTAACAAATGGGCTGCGGAGTACCCTTTCGTGGTTTGGCCACATTCATTTTTTAGTTTTGATGAGTTTGTATGTATTTATCAACATGAACTAATATTTGTAAGTTTCCAATTGTAATTTTTTTTTAAAGAGTTTACTCATAAACCCGACAAATTCTTTCGAACTATATTTTTGTAGCCCCTTGGCACCAAAAGATTTGTCTTTAATAATTTTCGATTATAACGTGAACACCTTTTTGTAGTTGAATACAAAAGTTTTATTGATTAAACAACGGCAGTAGAATACCAAAGGAACAAGGGAAGCGATGACTACAAAAATCGAAGTCCAAAGACATGGCAAAAACGGTAACTGATAAAAACAAAGACAAAACAAGGACGTGAGACAGCTACAATGCACGGAAATAAAAAGATAACATTAAGAACTTAGGCATTCATAGTGTTGATTGATTGATTAGTTAGAGTTTAACGTCCAATGAGCAATATTTCAGCTATATCAGGACGAGAACAAGTTAATCAATTGAAAACAAATTGTAAGTAAAAGAAGAAAGAAATAAAGGTGGAAGGGACAACCGGGGCAACGACTTTTGATTGCCACTGGAAAAGGGGAGAAATGGGTAGGGGCAGGAAATTTAGCCTTCTATACGACACCCAGTGCGTCTGCTCTCTTTAGAGAAATATAGAAGGGGTCTTTATACTGCATGGAGCGTGGCGTTTCTCCACACAGTTTGGCTACAATGGTTCGCGGTCAGGCTTTCCGTATTATGACCTGACTACCCCGCAAAGACAGGGCATTCCCCTATCCACCACCTGGGGACGCGCCCGGCAGCTCTGTAGCCAAAGCCCCTGAAAACCTATTCAGGTGCCGGGCATTCATAGTGTGAACTCCCATGAAAACCGGGAGTGACATCAGGTGCTCCGGAAGGGTAAGCATGTCCTGCTCCGCTAGCGGCACCCGTCACACTATCAGTGAGTCAATCCAGGGTAGTGTCAAATCCGGTTATGTCGAATCCGTGAAGACGTTAAATCTAGCTGAAAATGTCCGTTTTCATTTGGGACACAGACACGTCATATCTGTCAATGATGTCATGGTGACGGCCATAGAATTTCTGAAGGGATGAAAGTAACAAAGGCTGAACAAATCCCTGACTAAGCAGCTTTTGCGACAGTGTTTTTGCTCTAACTAAAAAGTCACTGTATAAACTGCATGCATAAAACGAGGAAGAACAAATTGTGGGAATATGGAAGATTGATGTTCTTTTATCTCATATGAGAAAAAAGATTGAGTTACATATTTTTATGTTCCTTATCTGATATCATTCCTGTGTTGTAATTGAAATGTGCAGATGACTCTGATCAACATTATTTCGGTGTAATTTCTTCCGATAGTTTATAAATTATAAAGTGTTTTGTGTATTTTCGGATACCATTGCGTTCTAATCTCTATGGTCCTCTTTTATTCTATGTGTGTCTTAATATATATTGAAATTGTGGAAAATATTCAAATCTTTATCATTCTAAATTGAAACCTACTTCATTAGCCTCACAGGTTAGGGATTCAATCCATAGCCATGCCTTATTTTTGGATAAATTCACGTAAAGTAAATAATAATACATTCTATTTTAATTATAAATCAACAATTTTCATCATTTACTAGAAATCAATTAGCGCTATACAATAAATGGAGCATTATTCATCTTATTAAAATTTATAGTTTTATAGTGATCGTAAATTTAACAAATGCAAGCATTTAAACATTTATTTACAATATATCAAAGATTTTACTATCTATAGGCAGAGTAACATCCCAGTCAATTAACAAGAAAAGAACATCACAGAAAATGAGATCAAGTTGCCATACTATATTTTTACATTTTCCTGAAACTATTTAAAGTTTCAGGAATTGTAAAATAAATCAGCAGTGTTGATTTTTTACTATTTCATGTTTATCATGCCAGTGTTAAACATATATCATTGTAAATACCAATAAAGGCTTAGTAAGCGGGAACGAACTGCCAGTCATACATTGAATAATCAAAAGGAAATGGCAACATTGGCAAAACAAAGAAACAAAGACATGACATGAGTACAGAACAGAAAAGAAAAATAAACACACATAAACGAACTAAGATGAACAACACGGATCTAATAAAAACCCATGGGTGAGATCAGGTGCACAGGTAGACTAAGCATCTCCTGTTTCTTATAGACAGGCGACGTGTTGAAGATTGATTGATTGATTGTTGTTTAACGCAGACTTCGGCAATATTTTAGATATATCGGGGTGTGAACTGTTGATGATATATCGAATAAAGAACTAAAACAGTCATATCAAACGTATGGCTACAACTTCTAAAAGATGAAATCGTACGATAAATAGATAAATTTAATGAAATTTAACACTTGGATAATTTAAACTTATATTTTACTATACATATTAACAGCTTTTAAAGATTGAATAATTTTGTCGCCTGCGACGTTTGTAAATAATTCTTTAAGAGAATCGGCTGTATAAAATGTGCGACGTATGTCGGCAACATTGACACAATCAAGTAAAATACTGTGGAAGTACTTTTATTCGTGGACAACAATTTTTGTGGTTTTTATAAATATCATTATATCGTGGGTACTTAAATTCGTGGTTTCAAATTCTGTGCATTAACACTCAAGCCAAAAAAGCGTTTCGTTGGGAACTTAATTTCGTGGTTTTAGCCAACCACGAAATCCACGATAATTGGAACCCCACGAACAATAGTACTTTCACAGTATGTTGTATTGTGTAAGCAAAATTACATGGAATACACTCAGGTCGGTCTTCTTTATTTAAAACATAGCCATCGAGTTGTACGCGTATGTCCAATTCGACACCTTGTCAGAACAACTTGTTCCTCCCTATTTTTTCCAGACGAACAAAGAAGTTTACCAACTTCTGATTGCATTCCATGTAATTTATCTTATTTATTAGCTAGTCCCATCTTTCTTGCCATATAACTTATTAATGGCTTCATGTCAGTGTACGGCACTGGACAATCCGCCACCTCATCATCTAATGCATCCTTTGCCTCCTGGTCAACAACCGTGTTTCCATAGATTCCTACATGACTAGGGATCCAAATATAAACGACTCCTTTGCCTTTAGCAACGAGTGACTTGTAGAACTCAACGACCTTCAGAATAACTGGGTGTTTTGATCTTTCGACTTTCGATTGCCAATAGGCATGAAAGAGAACAAATTAAGGACTCACTTTTTCGTGAAGAAGCTACAAATTTGAGTGCTAAATAAATAGCATTGGGTTCAGCAATAAATATGGAACCTGAGGATGGTAGGCGCTGCTCGGTCTCCGAAGACAGCTGCAAAAGCCACCCTGTTTCCATCCTTAGATTCATCTGTGTATATAGGTAAGTAATCGGGGTGTTCAGATTTAAATTTTGTAAACTCTTACTGGATAACTAGAGGATCAGTGTCAGACTTTTTATATTTTCGTAGTTCAAAATTAAATGCTGTTTTTGGGTAAAGCCATGGAGGCTTATTTGGAGTTTGGATTGGTGCTATTATGTCCAAATAAATATTAGCAGATTCTAGGTGTGGTTTCATACGAAGTCCAAAAGGTTTAATAACATTTGGTCGTTTTTCATATTCAGCTCTGTGAAGGGGTCTGAAAACACAGTTGTGAGCAGGTTTTGAAGGATACGCTTTTAGCTTAGTAGCGTATTGTAAACCAAGTTTGACACGTCTGTCTTCCAGGGATGGTTCATTAGCTTCAAGATTGAGACTCTCCACCGGAGAAGTTCTGAACGTACCCAAGGAAAGACGTAAACCTTGGTGATGAATTGTATCTAATAATTTAATGTATGATTTCCGAGCAGAGCCGTAAACGAAACATCCGTAATCTAACTTTGATCGAATCAACGATCGATATAAATTTAATAAAACAGTGCTATCTGCACCCCAGTCGGTACTCGACTTTTAAAATATCTAATGCCTTGAGGCATTTATTCTTTAACATTTTGATATGTGGAAGAAAGAAAAATTTACTGTCAAAGATTAAGCCAAGGAATTTGGCTTCTTTTACAATAGTAATGGGGTTATTATATAATTCTAGTTCTGGATCTGCGTGCCGTTTCCTTTTACAATAGAAATGCATTCCAACTGTTTGAGAGCTTGATAACTTAAGAACCGTTCTCTACGCCCCATTTTTCAATTCTGTTCAAACAGAGCTGCAATTGTCTTTCTACGTTATTCATGTGTTTACCACTATAACATATCAGAAAGTCATCGACATAACAGTGACCCCTCAATGTTATTTTTCAAAACCTCTGCTAAATTATTGATTTTAATACTAAATCATGTAACGGAGAGGATTCTTCCTTGTGGAACACCAATCTCCTGTTCAAAAGGATCAGACAGCGAAGAGTTGACTCTGACATTAAATTGCCTGTCTTTAAGATCGATTGATTGAATATTGTTTAACGTCTACTTAGCAATATTTCAGCTATATCAAGACGAGAACAAGTTTGTTAACAAATAATCACTTTGGGGTATGGAAAGGGCCATGGGACGGGAAATTCTGACTGCCATTGGAAAAGTATGGTGAAATCGAAAAGGGCGGAGAATTTAGCCTTGTAGCCGATCACCTACGGACCACTCAAAAAAGAGCTTGCTACAAGGATTCTTTAACGTGCAAGAAGCGTTGTATTTCTTCCAATACGTGGACCTGAGTTTACATCCCATCCGAAAGATGGGTTGTGTATTTATTAATCCCGCACAACCACGGAATGGGTAATATTTCTATATCCCGGGACCCTCGGGGTCAGCCCCCGTTTAGGAGGGGTCACATCCCGCAAGCCGGAGATACTAGGTCCTATTTCTATATCCCGGGGTTCCCTCGGGGTCCTCTGTTAGGAAGACGCATACCCCAAGCTCAGAGGATGCTGCGGGCCTATTCATAAGCCGGGATATGCTTTTCAATGTCATATGCTTTTTCAATAACAAAAAAGACAGACACAACATGTTTTTTTTAAGGTGTTTCTAATAAATGTCTCGAAACGTACAAGATGGTCTATAGTACCACGCTCTTGTCTAAATCCGTTTTGTATATTAGACAGTAGACCATTTTCTTCAAGAAACCAAACAAGTCGATCATTTATCATGCGTTCCATGGTCTTACAATAGCAACTAGTCATTGCCAGTGAACGGTAATTCGACGGTTCTGAATGATCTTTACCTGGCCTTGGAATAGGGACTATTGTTGCCTGTTTCCAGATGGATGGTAAATTTCCTGTTTCCTAAATATTGTTCATAAGATTTAAGAGGATATCAAGAACTGAATCAGGTAGATGTTTGAGAAGCTGATAATGGATATCATCAAGGTTGCATGCAGTGTCATGGGCCTTATCCAACGATTTCCTCAACTCATTTACCGAAAAGGGTCTATTATAGTCTTCCGGATCCTGAGTTTTTGTTTTGTTTAATTCGTTGAAATTTGGAGCCTAAATTTTTAGATGAAGAGTGTTTGTCCTATTTTATTAGCTATTTCCTTTTCAGAGGTTAGAAAATCTTGGCCATTTTTAAGATGATGGACAGTAGCTTTCTTATTTTTGCCTTAAACTTTTTGAATCATATTCCAAACTTTATTCATAGGGTTATGGCAATTTAGTTTTGAAACAAAGTTACGCCAAGAAGTTCGCCTTCTTTGTTTCAATGATCTGCGAGCCTTAGCTCTCAAGACACGAAAATCGCCAAGATTATCTGTTGTGGGATGTTTGTTTAACCGTCGTTCCACCTTCTTATGATTTGTAAGAGCATCATCGCAAAATTCATCGAACCATGGTTTGCTTGAGTATTTTGGATTAGTCGAGGTCTTTGGAATGGTTCTTTCGGCTATGGAAAGTACTTTTTCATTGAACAGTAAAATAGGATCATCAACATCTTTACACAAATCTGAGTGGAATTCTTCTTTACATAGTTTTTCGTAAAGAGCCCAATCAGCTTTGTCGAACTTGAATATCTGTGGCTTTGCAGTAACAGAGGAAGAAAGATGTTCGAGAATAATAGAAAAGTGATCACTACTACACAAGTCGTAATGTACTTTCCAAGAGAAATCTAAGAGAAGAGATCGATCAGTAATAGTTTAATCTATAGCTGTGTAAGCGCCATTCCCAGGATGTAAATACGTGTTTGAACCATCGTTGAAAATACATAAACTCCCTGTGACATTAAGTCTTCAATTTTCTTACCTTTATTATTTAATGTAGAACTACCCCATAATGGGTTATGTTCGTTGAAATCGCCCATTAGAATAAATGAGAAGGGTAATTGGTCTGTTAAAGTCTCGAGTTGATGAGACTAGGATTAGTATTAGGTGGAATATAAATAGAACATAATGTGATAGTTTTATCTTAACATATTCTAACAGCAACAGCCTGAAGATCAGTTTTTAGATGGAATTAGTATTAGGTGGAATATAAATAGAACATAATGTGATAGTTTTATCTAAAGATATTCTATAAGCAACGGCCTGAAGATCAGTTTTTAGATCAACAGTGCTGTGAACAACATTACTGTTGACAAGGATAGTTGAGCCGCCAGCAGCTCGCTCATCTTCTGCCGCGTACGTGTTGTATAACGAATAGTTCTTTATATTAATATTATCGCTTTTCTTTAAATGAGTTTCATGAAGACAAAATGCCACAGGAGAATATATTTGGACAAGAGGAGTAATCTCAATTAGATTAATGTTCGGACCTCGACAGTTCCATTGAATTATGGAATCCATTATCAACGTGGTGATCTGATAGGGGACCAATCCCTTCGGGATCTATATCCCCGATTACTTCCGCTGCGATGTATAGACCTTCCAGAGTCGCTTGCGGATGAGGATCTACTGTTAGTTCCCCTCTCCTAGGACAAATCTGGAGTTGGAAGTGTTAAATCAACATCCATTCCATCCTGGTCGTCATCCGACTCCCACTCTGGTAAAGCTGGTAAATCACTGAAAAGGTTGTGTACAGGGACATCATCAACCTTTTTGATCCTATTTGATGTTAATTTTTTATCTACCTTTTTGCTTATAGACTTTTTTTCTCTTTGTGTGTAGACTGGTTTGATTGTGGTTCTGCAGCTGGAGTGTTTTGTTAAGAATTTTTTTCCAGGTTTGCTTTTGTTGTAGAAGATGGACATGATATTGAAGACTTTTATGGAGGATGAACAGATTTATTGGTTGGGTTTGAATAAGTTAGCGGATAAGGCTTTTCAAAATTTTGGCCAAGTGAAGAAGGTTTGTGTTTCAACTGTAGAACATTGTTTAACAATACTTGCGTATGATGGTTTAACAGTCATGGAACCATTAGAGACAGAAAAAATCCGTCTTGCCTCTCGATAACTACAATGCTTTTCTGCTTTGATACGTTGAATTTCCTTTTGTTCTATGTGAATTGGACAGTTTTTGGAGGATGCCATATGTTTTCCACTGCAATTAAAACACTTTGCAGTTTTGAACATCATGGCCCTCCTGTCCACATTTACAACAGCGCTGCTTGCCTTTACAGGAATTACTTCCATGGCCAAATTTTTGGCACTTGAAGCAACGCACTGGTGAAGGAATGAATGTATCAACCTTAATCAAAAAAGGACCAATATGTATGGATTTAGGAACCGAAGGCCTGGAAAACCTTAAAAGATAGGTTTTTAAATTCATTGTTTTATTGTCAACCTTTTTGGTGAATCTCTTTACATCTTTTGTACCTTGCAGTCGAAGTTCTTTGCAAATTTCATTCACATGTAAGTCGGAGAGATCACCATCCCTGTTTCTAATGATTCCACTACTGTAATTCAAATTTGAATTCGGTGCCGAAATTATAGGAATGTCACCAACTTTAGTAAGTGTAAGAAGATTTTTTGATTGTTGTTGCCTGTCAACTTCTCATTTCTCAATTTTGTTACATTTTTTACACCTCCAGCACAGCCTTTGATGGTTTTATCAAGAACAAACGGTGAAATTTTGGTTAATGGTTTTGATTCCATAGTACGTTGCAGTACTATGAATCTAAACCAGTGAGAATTTCTAATTTTTGATGGACGTTCGTCTTCCTCACTTGTGTCTAAATCCCTTTTACTACCCCCCCCCCCCCCNCCCCCTCCCCAGTTGTGTGCTCGTGTCTCCATGTCGTTATTGAAAATTTCACTGCCTTGCTCCCAACCCGCAGCGGAGTGCCAACAAGGGAGCTGCTTAAACAAGATGGATATCCAACGCAAGTGGACTGGAAATGAAACACGGTCCACTATGATGCAATTTGCCAGATCGACCAAACCCATTGCCAGTCAAAAAGCGTAAACCGAAAGCATCATGGATACAAGGACAGTATACAGTATACAATTACAGAGTATCCGTTCAGGGAGACAAGCATCGTGACAGGGGCTAACCAGCGATACAACTCTCCGGAATATCATCTACACGATTGACATATGAGTCATCCCCTTTTTTAGATATTTTGTATAATAAAAAGTTCAGTTTAAAGTACAACAATTAAGAAATATTGAATCTAAAGGGCTTGGCATGATCAGCCAATTGATCGAACTGGGTCCATTCGACCGCCCGTCTAGATGAAGTAAGGGCCAAAGTAGTGTGTTTCAACTACCAGGATCCCGTCCTCCGCCGACACGGGTCGTCAACACACGTGTCGCCTACGTTAGAAGACTCACTTCAAGCTCGTAGGTGTGCGCTTCGGACCTATTCTACCCTGATATCCGAACGGGGAAGACTCATACTCCAAGCTCAGATGATGCTGCCGGCCTATTCATTAGCCGAGACCGCGCACGGCGGCCGTGTTGAAAAAATGCCGAATCTTAATCTTTCATACTGTTTAAGAACATCAACTGAAAACAGCTTCTCGCCAAAGCTTTTAAGTAATACCACTTCAAAGATCAATCTACCAAGTGACAATTTCGACTTCCAAATTGTTAACTCTCTCTTTTTTAGAGGTAGATACCGCCAACAACGTAAATAGCAAATTCGTAACTGTAGAGCTTGTAGTCCATATAGTGAGGTTTTTTTAAAAAAAAAAAAACGGCAGTAGAAACCGAAGGTTCAATAAATCAAAGTTCAGAAATATGGCCATAGCCATGAAAAAATAACACAGAAAATAGTTACGTTCGAGAGGTACAAAACACAGAAATAAAAACCAAGGCTTTCACACTGTGAACTCCAAAGAAACTGAGAGAAACGTCAGGTGCTCCGGATGGGTAGGCATGTCCCGCTCTGCTAATATCAGCCATCACATGATCAGCTAGTGAGGGTATCTAGTAAAATGTCAAAATTGGTAAAGTCAAATTACCGAAGACGTGAATCTAGCTGAAAATGTCTGCTTTCGTTTGGGAAACCGATACGTGATATTTTTCAATGATGTAATGTCCTTAGAATTTGTTGAGGAATCCCTGACTAAGCAGATTTTGGGACAATATTTTTTTAGACTATAACAGATATATTTCGCCGTAAAACGACAAAACAATTGTCAATTTCATTAAAGGTTTATTCTCATTGAATAAAATTTCTGAACTTAGTGTCCAGAAAAAGAGCTTTTAATCCTCTTATTTACATCAAGTATAATTGTACCCTGTCAAATATTACAAATAAATAACTAATTACCGAACAAGTTTAACTTAAAAGTTGATCATTTCACATTACTAGGAATATAATGGACAATATTCAAAGTATATTTAATACTATTAAAATATTTTGATAGGTAAATAAATCTTAACAATTGACAAATTTGCCCGACAGTTAAAGGCCAATGGATTGCTGATAAATGAAATTTAAAATTAACAATTATTATTTTTCTACAATAAATCATATACTACGGGATGTTATTGAAAAGAAAAAAAAATACATTATGACGAAAGCATACAGTTGTAATTTATGACAAAGCAGAACAAAATGAAAAGTTATTTGGATAAATAACATAATACCAAAGTTGCTGTTAATTTGGATTCTGCATATGCGCATTTCGACAACTTATGTCTCTTCAGTGCAGATAAAATAAAAAAATTGGAAATCCATATACCGAAACATGATTCAAGACTGATAGAGAACAAAATGCTAATAAGATCTAAATAGGAAAGCCAAAATCAGCTAAGGACAGAGCTCTGCAAGAGGGAGATACTCCTTACTTTTGAACAAAAGTTTGGGAAATTTAGATATTGCAAGTTTCAAGATAAAATCGGTATTCGGGCCGGAACTGGGTTGGTGAACACCCTCGTGGAATAACAGTCCACCAGCAGAGGCATCGGCCCAGTGGTAATAAATAACATAATACCGGAGTTGCTGTTAATTTGGATTCTGCATATGCGCATTTCGACAACTTATGTTGTCACAATAGGTGATAAGTATACCTTTTACGATTCAAAGAAACAAGATGACATAGAAACGAAAATGAAAAGATGTGTTTCCGATGTTGCCTTTGTCCTTAGATTATTCGTTTTGGATCACTTACTCTCCCGGAGAATTTCATTTATTATATTACAACGATGCATGTTACGGAACACATGTCAAAAATATTCAGTTGGCCGTTGTTTCAATGTTTTTTACTATATTTTTCCTTAATTCAAAAAAGGTCAAGTATCTTTCTGGAAAGTCCATTTGCTTAGGTATGCCAAGTTACAAAAATCAATTCCCCTTGGTCAATCAGTTCTGTGTGAATGATCATAAATTTCAAAAACTATTCATACTGAAATTAAATGTATTCAAAATACAAATACAATTCTATATGGACCCATTTGTATACACCTATTGTCATCTATTTAACGATTATCACATTACTCCTTTTTTGGAGTTAGTCTTTTACTAAGTAACTGTTATAGAATAACAAAATACCGAAGTTACCGTTAATTTAGTTTCTTTATACAGAGCTTGTTATACCGCCCCTCTTTAACGGCGGTCCCTCAACTTAGCGCCAACCATTTTCAATGTACATTTTTCAAAAAATTGCAGTTTCTGTGTAATTTATTACCTCGATATATCGCTACCCTCACTCATCGCCAAAATTTTCTCTAGGTGGCGAAATAACGAGGGTGCACTGTATGCACATTTCAACAACTTACGTCTTTTCAGTGCAGATTAAATAAAAATATTTGGAAATCAATATACCGAAATATGTTTAAAAGCTGATACAGAACAAGGGCCTACATAGTAAATATTTTACGATAGGATATGGAGTAAATGAACATGAGACCATAACACATATGTTAACACCAATTGCAATGATTTAAATGAGCTGTATGGCCATTTCGGAAATTAATTCCTCATCAGCAGCACTAGAACCAAAACATAGGAAATCCATAATTTCAAAAAATGTTTAATATGCATAAAACCAAACAAAATCCGAATAATCAGTTATATCAAGTATAGCAAAGGACAAAACTACGATGGAGGGAGTTAATCCCTAGGTCTTAGAATTTACATAAATTAAGATAATAGTAATAGAACAAAGTGTACACGTGCGATATTATCTCATGTACAAGTACACCGTATCTAAGAAAAATGAAGAGCTTACATCTCTGACACGGGGAATTATTTTAGCAACTCCACACTGCATTAAAAAAACTCCTGCATTAAATATTTAACGAGAAGATATGGAGTAAATGAACACGTTACCAAAACAGTAGTATATGGGCACAGTTCAGGTCGTATTTGAGGAGGTGGTGCGAGGTGGTGCCGGAAGTGACGTCACCGGAAGTGACGTAGAGCGGAAGTGACGTGACAGAAGTCACGTGACCGGAAGCGGAAGTCACGTGACGGATGTAGACGTGTTTTGACTGCGCATGCGCAACCGGAAGTAGGTGTGTAACTACTGTAAGTAGCCATATTGACCGGAAATGACGTGTTGGAACAACATGTGACCCCGCAGGGGTCACAACTCTAGTGGAGCGCGCATGCGCGACCGGAAGTGGGCGTAGCCCATGGTGTCAACCGGAAGTGGTCTTATTTGAAGCCCTAGTCGGGTTTATTGACCGGAAATGACGTGTTGGAAGAGGGCAAGACCCCGCAGGGGTCACGGTTGACTTTAGTGGAGCGAGCATGCGCGACCGGAAGTGGACGTAGTCCCATGTTGTATACCGGAAGTGGTCTAATTTGAAGCCCTAGTCGGGCCTATTGATAGGAAATTGCGTGTTGGAACAACACGTGACCCCGAAGGGGTCATGTATGACCTTATTATATGACGCGTGCGTGACCGGAAGTGGGCATAGCCCCACATTGTGAACCGGAAGTGGGTATGTATCTACTGTAAGTAGCCATGTTGATAGGAAATGACGTGTTGAAACAACACGTGATCCCGTAGGGGTGTTGTGTGACCTTACTATTATGTACATGCGCGACCGGAAGTTGGGAATTTTCCCTAGTCGGAACGACTCGGGCATGGTCTTTCGGATGTTTTTGTATGTTGTAACAATGTTCTTCATATTTTTTAGTAATTTCTCCATAATCTCACCCTTTTTATTGTTGGTATACCTTTTCAACCCCTTTTCAATGTTGTATTTCAATCCAATGTTTAGACTAATACCCCTTTTTAAATGTTGTTATAGCTTTTTGCTCTTGTTTCAGTATTGTTCTGCAATCCAATGTTTAGATTAATGGTCTCTTATGCCACCCTTTTCAATGTTGTTGTTTGTATTTCTTTCTTTTTCATCCAATTTCTAGACTAATACCCTTTTTTAAATGTTTTAATAGCATTTTGCCCCTTTTCAATATTGTTCTATGTATTTTCTACTTTTTTCATCCAATTTTCTCCATAATCCCAATCTTTTTTAAATGTTGTTATACCTTTTCAGCCCTTTTCAACGTTGTTCTTTGTATTTCAAGCCAATGTTTAACCTGATATCCGGGCATGGTCATTCAGCAATTGTCATTATATTTCTGAGGGTGTCTTCTATCAGGTCCGCGTTCGTCAAAGGGACATAACTCTTGGGAGTTCCCGCGTTTTTTATCTGTGGGTGTTTTATCACGGTCGCGTTCGTCAAAGGGACATAACTCTTGGGAGTTCCCGCGCTTTTTTATCTGTTGTAATAGAATTTTAGAACTATACATTTACCTCGATTCCATATATAATATGCCTATAGTAGAACTACTTCAAATTAGGGCCGACTTAGGACCGTTAAGGGCCGATATCTCGTTGACACTCAAAGCTATTGTGCTGAATACAAAGATCAAGCAACAGAGATATGGGCAGCTCATCATCAATTGATAGAAGAATTAAGAAAAGTGGATTGAAAGTGTACAGAATAAAATTGCAGCGATTTCAACAGATCAGAAATCGCCATTTACAAAAGATTGACCAGAACGCAGGAAAATTAACCAATCCGAAATCGTCTTACAAATATTATCTGACGAATTACAGCTATGGAGACAATAGACATAGAATATAAAAGGTATACAAGAACAGACTGAAGCCAATAAAGACAGAATGGGTGTAAATATTGTTGACGGAGATTTATTGAAAGCAGAAAATGTAGATGTTATTGTTCCTCAAGTGAATTGTCTTTGCATCAAGGCGCATGGATTATCACGACAGATAGCTGAAAAATTTCCATGGGGTGATATTTATTCTACAGGTAGATGAGAATGGACAATCAAAGAAAACAGAGGAATTCCAGGAACGATAAAAGTATTGAGGTCACCTTCGCTGCGTCCAGATGTTGTATGCTTTTTAAGTCAATGGGAATATGGAACTGTGGACAAAGCTTGTCGGTATATCCTACCGTATGAAGATACCAACGAAAATATACACCGTTGGTTTCGAAGTTGTTTGCAGTACTACAAATTATTGAAGTATGTTCAGTATCAACCGGTATCAAGTTTGTAATTTTTAGATCAAATCTTTGAAGATGGAAAGCAGAGACTTGGAAAGATTATATAGTGTTTGAAGACAAAGAACCAGAACTGAAACGGATGAAGATAGCTACTG
>MJUU01008561.1:60408-72817 GCA_002080025.1 Modiolus philippinarum | reverse complement strand
CAATGTGTAATAATAATGATTTTAAATACAAAACAACGGCAGTAGAATACCGAAGGAACAAGGGAAGCGATGACTACAAAAATCGAAGTCCAAAGACATGGCAGAAACGGTAACAGATAAAAACAAAGACAAAACAAGGACGTGAGACAGCTACAATGCACGGAAATAAACAGATCACAAATCAATAGTGTTCTCTGAATATTGAAGACAAATTGATTTTTAATATTACTGTGGCATTTTTATAAGTATATATATTCAAATGCATATTTATGTTTTATGAATAATTCTATGAGATCGATAATTCAGTCTGATTTGAAGTCTAGAAAGAGTTTGTCACGATATAACCTAAAAGTAAGAAATGAACGACAACCTATTATTGCCATTATGTTAATGCTACGACTAGCGCAAAAGGTTGTTTATCTAGATGTGGGTACGATAGGAGCGTTTTCTTTCCCAGGTTCTCTTAGAATATAGAATATTATCAAGTCTTGATGAAAAGCGAGTATTTAACTTGTTCGTAACAATGATGCATAAAAGTATTTCTCTAATGATTTGTCAAGTTTAAACCGGTTTTGACCCGTTAGATAAATTTTCATATTCAACGTATATTGAATAAAGCTCCGTGCTATTTCCCGCCAAATCTATTCGGGATACAATTCTCGGTGTTTAGCATTTATCATTAGAGAAAAAATTACACCACTTTAACCCGATTATTACCGTATTTTATCCACTCTCGATTATTTAATTTAAATTTTCTTTTGGATTCGGCCCTTTTGGGCCCCCGTTTATCTCGGGTACGGTACATGCTACGAAAGAAATCCCATCAAAGTAATAAAGATTCTACAGACAAATATGTGAATACACCCAATTTAACCCTTTTTGGCCCCTTTTTAAAAACGGGTGGGGCCACAATGACCAATACTTAGCCAAGCCTTTCATTTGTACCAAAGAACATTATGTTTAAATTTCATAAGGATTGATCTACTAGAACTAAAGTTATTGACCAAAAACTAAAGTGTCTACAGACGACGACGACAACGACGACAACGACGACGACGATGACAGCACCATACCAATATACGACCGCAAAAATTTTTGCGGTCGTACAAAAATGTTTGTCTTAAACTACACAAACATTTTAAGTACAGTTGCTAGATAGAATTCCAAAAATAAGTGGTCTTTGAGACTCTCAGGAAATTTACCAAACTTGGAACCGCCTTTTAGAATCCCAAGTTATCAGAATTTTGTTTTTTTTAAACAAACACTTGTCAGAATATAAGATAATATGCCAAAAATTAAAAAAAATATGTGTCTTTGACATTTAAAGGAAATTTACCAAAGTTGGAACTGGAACCAAAATTCGAAAAGCTTATTGCAAATCTATTCACTATAAGCAATAATTCTGCACCTAAATCCCAAAATGTAGGAGGAGTTTGCGTCACATGCCACATGTGTCAAAATCAAAATCGTTGGGTCTTTGTTAAAATTGACATCATGGGGCCTCTTGTTTGCACCAAGACCAATATCAAAAATCCGAAAGCTTATTGCGCCTCTACAGACTATATGCAACAATTCTACAACAAAATTAAATCCCTAANAGCTTATTGCGCATCTGCAGACTATATGCAACGATTCTACAACAAAATTAAATCCCTAAATCCAAAAATGTAGGAGGAGTTTGAGTCACAAGAAAAATGTAACGGACGGACGGACAGACGGAGGGTATAACATTATCCCCGAACTTTCTTCGAAAGTGCGGGGATAATAATGTAAGGGAAAGATCCAGAAATTTCCAAGATGTAATGACCTTGACCATTGTTAACTGTAAACACGTTACATAATTAGACAAAAAAGAAACATCATATTAAGGCCTTTCAAAATAAAAACAATGAATACAATACATTTTAGAACATTTACAATATTTTATTGTCAATTACAGTGTAAACAATTCTTAATTACCTGTGACAATGACATGAAGAATTGGCTTGACTCAATCTTTCTGTTCAAGATGACCCTTTAAAACAAATCTCATATCCCATTCAAAACCATATTACAATAAAGAAATAACAAAAATTGTATCAGGAGAATACACATCTGGGCAGTTATCCCATAAGCCGTTTACTTAATATTAAAAGAAAAAAAAAGAACAGTTTACACTTTTCTTTAAGGAGGAATATAAGGTCACCGACCAAAAATACACATTCGTAAGTTTTCTGAACAAAAACATCTGAACAAAAATAAATTAGGTTTGTGATCCAATGACCCGAAGATTTTACAGTTATACTGGCCTCTCACTGATACTGCCGATGTCTATTGAAATTGATGATGATTCTTTACCAAATCCTGTGGAAAGTTTTAAATTTGATTTTTATTCCGTAGTGCGACACTGTTTTATCAGCAGGCTAGACAAACGACAAATAGAGCTACGGTTTCTCTGCTAATACACAATAACTTATGTACTTTTTAGATTTGCCAAATGGATTTATTTTTTACCATCATTTTTTTAAATATTTTATTTTGTCTTATTGTTATTTTTTTTCAAGTAATGGAATACAATTTGGAACATGCATCTTCAACCAAATTTTGTACAATAATTGATGGATTGTGAATAAATGTTATATTTATTTGAAAACTTCAAAATAAATCGTTCTAAAATAACATGCATGTCTTTGTTGTTCTTTGGTTGTTAGTTATTTAATAAATTCATACAAGTTCTTTAAGAAGCGACAACAACAGAGACGTGATAATTGACACATTCCTCTGTAGAAATGAGCCCGATATCACTTTCCTACGTTTTGCGGTAAATTTGTAAAAAATATCATATTCACCTGCTATGCATGCAGTTTCTAGAACTTGACCAGCATGATCAAAGTGTCATATAAAATAGATTAAGGCCTGATTTCAAATCAAATGAAATCTCTTTTTTTTATCTGCTGGAATGTTAAATACTGATTGATTGAATGACTAAATACCGAAGTTACTGATTGATGGATTGTTGTTTAACGCCAACTTCAGCAAGATTAAATACTGCTTTTTTGGAAATTATCTAATTACAAACTCCGCCAGCTCACTCATAAACTAAATAAAGTCCGAAAGCCTTTGTGAAAAATTTGTGAGTGACTTACTGAAGTTTATATACATGCATAATTCGTAAAAACCAGTATTTTATTCTTATAATTCTTAAATGAGTTGATAATATCTATTTTATTTATTTTGATTTTTTAATAGATTCTTACAAGGAAGATTACAGCAGTAGTGTCAATCTTGTGTGTAGTACTTTTTCTTTTTCAATATAGAGAGATTCGTCAAAAATTAACAACAAAAACAAAATACCCGAAAATTTTAGCAAAACCGGTGGAATGTATAAAGATGTTTGAAAATGATACTAACGAGATCAAAAAAGCAATGCTGCAAGGAGACAACAATTTACATAGTATATCTCCCGAAGAATATCTACAATTGACCAAAATATGTCCAGCATTTATTGAGAATCGAGCATATATAATGAAAAATGTTACTGAAGAGGAATTAGATTTTCAAATTGCCTACAGTATCATGGTTTATAAAGAAGTATATCAAATAGAACGGTTATTACGTAGTATTTACAGACCACAAAATATCTATTGTATCCATGCGGATAAAAAAATGTCAGAACTAAATAAAAACGCTTTGAAAGCCATAGCATCGTGCTTCGAAAATGTGTTTTTATCATCTAGCTCATATTCGGTGAAGTGGTCAAAAATAAGCAGTCTAAAAGGAGATATTGCCTGTATGAAGGATTTACTTAAAAGGAAGTGGAAATATTTCATAAATCTTACAGGTCAGGAATTTCCTCTAAAAACAAATTTGGAACTCGTGCGAATTTTAAAGTCATATAATGGTGCAAACGACTTGAAAGTTACATCAAGGTGAGTTATATACTATAACACGACTAAATACAAATTACATAATAATAATATTTAACCAAGGATTGTTTTTTGCATGATTGTTGTAACCAAACAAATGTTACAAACATGTATCAGATGTTTAAGTTTTCAAGCTTTATTACCAAAAACAAGTTCACTTAAATTGAAAGTCCGCAAAAATACGGAAAAGAGAATATAAAATCATTGTGTAGTTATGACACAAATAACATATTTCGATTTTTGCATTTTCAACTCAATTGTTGCAAAAAATGTATTTATCACAGAATCTCTGGTCATGGAGGGTCACGTGACATTGTGTAGAGGGCGCTATGTATACTGACATCAAGTAATAACCAACGAGTACCATAATAAGGCGTTTGTCAACAACGATCACTAACAATATGACAAAGTTCGTTACTGCATTTTTACAAAGTCGCCGTTCAACTCATGACTTTGATATATTTTTGCTTATTTTGCGTAAAAAATTTTTGATATTCTTTTTAATTTGTGTTTAATCCGTTTCTATATCATGCAATATAATCACAGGGTCTAAACATTATTATTATCATGAAACATTTTAAGCACCCAGCTACTGTAATAATAAGTGTCAAAACAAAGGTGATACAATGTTTGATATTGTTTACCTATTTTATGTACCATTCTGTGAATTGGCCTATTAGAGGTAACCGGATAACTCACGAATCATACGAACGTAACAATTTATCATGGGAAACACACATATCATACGCTAAGGGATCTACCAATTCACATATTTTGTTAGAATGAATAATTTGTATTATGGGCTTACTCAGTCAATCATATCATCCTGTTTTATTTGTATGTGCTTGATAATCAAGGACTTGACATTTTTTTCTAATTATCTAGATATATTTCTCCACGATTTTTTTCACACTTACATGTAGAGATCAATCGAGTATTCTAAGGTGCAGTCGATTCGCCTATTATTTTGCAAAGGCGTTGAATATTTCTCAGAGGTTACAAAAGGGTATTTCATTAATATTTTAAGAGAAAGTCTGCTTTTACTTAGCATGAATCGGCAGTTCATTTTTAAATTTGACGAATATTTCCTTTCTGTGATCGTCATTTCTCAGTTTTACGTACATTATCTCGTTTGCCTTAAACGCCTATTGAATCTGAAACTTTATTTCGAAGCACGAAAATTTATCATATCTACATAAAGAAAATAGAGAAATTTGCAATTGATAGCAATTTTAGTTCATGGAAGCTTTCATAGTTTTCACGGGAAATGATTATTCCCTTGGTAACAATCACGCATTTTGTTAGAACTCTAATAATAGTTTCAATGGAAACCTTTAAAATTCCCTTCGGATGGAAGAAAAACTTCATATGGAAAAGTGAAACTTACTGACATTATGACACCCCCTTGTCTACAATAACGAAGACCTACTCTTTGACCAATATGAACTGTCTGTGCCATATGTTCTGCTCGAATAATTATAGAAATGACGCAGTATTGATTGAACAATATACAAACATTGTTGCGTGTTCCTCTTTTGTAGGAACCTATGAATACCTATGCATTTTGTCAATTTATCTTTATTCATGCAATCTGAGACTGTTTTATCACAACTAGTATAACGGCTTCACCTTTTCAACGTCCTTCTAAATGTATAAGTTTAAATCATTCACCAAGATAATATCCAATATTGAATTTAAGACTATTGAAGTGATAACATCTAATTATATTGATATTGCATGTGTACTTATTTCAGAAGACGTAAAAAATTTACATGTTTCCTTGCCCCTCCCCAATACTTTTCTTTCGTATATATACAGTTCTATGGGGACGACCATTTGACCATTTGATTTTCAGGGGAGGGCTTGGGCGATTTTGTCCAGTAAATTTATTTATTTTCATGAAAATCTCGAACAAATTATTTATTTTCAGATTATTTATTTCCATTTGGAAAACAAATTTTCCTAAAATCAAAATTGAATTATTTATTTTCATGAGAAGTATGATTAGAATATTTATTTTCACTTGCAACAAGATTAAATTATTTATTTACAAAATCGCCCAAGCACCCCCACCCCCCTTGAAAATCAAACGGTCGTCCCCTAAATCTGCGAGTAGGAGATTTAGCCNCCCCCCCCCCCCCCTTTGAAAATCAAACGGTCGTCCGTTGCTTATAACATAGGCTAAATCTGCGAGTAGGAGATTTAGCCTATGTTATAAGCAATTTTTAATTATCCAAATCCCCCCCTATGACAGAGAACAGGGGGTCATTGTCAGCTTTAGCTCAATCAATACTTTCTTATACAAAAATGTAGCTACGTTTAGTGCACATTCCAGTTCCAGACCCTTTGCGTATTCGGATCCTACGCAAATGGTAGTGCCATAAGAGTATTTGTTTTTTTTGACATGCCTATATTTTCAGAAATGAAGGGGAAATTTCATGTAAATTATTTTAATGTCTGTTGAAACCTGTATCGTTTGACAAATATGAAAAAAGAAAGGAAATGGGGTAAATGTCAAGGAGACAACATCCCATATCCAGATTAAAACGAACCAAAACAAAGCATCTAAGAGTCACCATACGGTCTTCAACACAATTAGGAATCTCACACCATAAAGCAAGCCCTAAATGGCCCCAAAAGGTCAAAAAGTGAATAAATCAGTGGAAACAAACCACATCCAATTACCCAAATATCAAGAAACTAAAATTTTATTAGAAGTACGTTTTGACAGTTAATAAAAGATTTAAAACAATTTATAAGATATGGATAACCACAGACAAAACCCTATCCAATATAAATAATTCAATACATTGTTTTTGTCCCAAGTGCCCCTCCCAACATTCAAATAATCTGTTACAAAGTAGCAACTTCCATTTACAATGATATGTATTAACGCTTAAATTATAAGTATTTCGCACAGATACATATGGGAATTCTGAAATTCCAAAATTGCTTTTGGTGGCATTTTAAGGTATCGCCCTTCTCAGAAAGCACATGTCTTAATTTACACAGATCACACTAAGAATACTTCTAGTCCCTCTATACATACTCTTCATCTATTAATTATTTTGCATGAAGAGTAATATAATCCGTCACGATTGACCAATTTAATTTCTACTTGAACATACGTCTCTTTCGTATATCAGCATCCGGTACAAGATTTGATCTTTCAGATTTTACACTTACATGATTATATGTTCAAATTTTATTTTAGTATATCTGTTTAACCTTATTAGTGTCTATTTCCACGATATTTATCAAGTTTTGTCTGTCTATTTCATATTTTATTTCTTGGATAATTAACTGCTCCCGTAATGTACAAAATTTGGTTCGTTCATACAGCTCGTCAGTTATCCGGTTACCTCTAATTACACTTTCTTCACCTGTCGCGTCACCTATTAACGATTAACATTATAATATTGTACGTGTATTCGTGATTTTGGGGGAGGTGGTTTCGTGTAGACGCCCGTGTAGACATGCATGTTTCAACTTCCAACCAATACGAACTATTTCTGTTGCACCTATTTACTTAAAAAAAAGAAATAATAAAAAAAACAGTTAACGGACATTGATCATAGTATTAGGATCAACGTCAGTTGTACTGTTGTGTCCATTTTCTGCTACATTATATTCTTAATTTTTTTCATTCTCAATATGTATATTTATGCAAAGATGTGAGGATAGGGACTTGACTCTAAATGTTTTGTAAATTACTGTTGACAATTTTATACTACAACGAACCCAAATAGTTGCCCCGGATGATTGTCGTATCTTTGTATATTTGGGTATTACAGAACGCAGGTGACAACATACTTGAGCATCTCCCAAGGCATGTTCACTCTCAATTTTGTAATGTTTATTCCAACTTTCAAAACGNTACGTCAAAAGGTTTTCCGTACAGAGACCTTACGGAAGAAGAAGAAAAATAATAATAATAATAATCAGAAGAATTACTAGAAGGTCTTTCCCCTGAAAGGGAAAGACCTTAATAATAATAATAATAATAATCAGAAGAAATACAATAAGGTCTTTCACATGTGGTGAAAGACCTTAATAATAGCAAAAGAAACAAACACGCATAAAAAGTCAAATGAAATAAAATAACAATGCGACAATTATTATATTATCGAAATAATTGAAATCCTAAAATTAGTGTTTGAATACTTTGAAAGATAACGGATGTTGAAATTTGAATGAGCATCTTTTTCAAATGTATGCATCTTATACTTGATACAAGAACATGTAAAGCCATTATGCAAAATTGGATATTGTGTTTATGGAAAATACATGTATAAATTATTCCACCCATAAAAGCCTTGAAGAAATAGAAGTTTCACTGAATCAGATGTTAAGAAGTTGCATTTTGTTAACATAAAAAAGTGTAATTTTGTTAACCGAATGAAGAATTTGGAACAGTACAACCTTTTGTCCCGTCATATCCTATCTGTTTAAACGGGGGATGCTTTTGGTAAGGCTCTGGTAAGTCACAGACAGTTCATTGTCTTTAATCAGATATACTTCGGTCACATACACCACCAGAAAGATCCAACGAATGGATTACCTACTTTCGGAACAAGACATAAAAAAGGTCGGTAAGATTTTGTTCAAGGCATTTTTGGCCAAAAATCTGCACGAAACACATATAGATTCAAATAAAAGAGGCATCCAAGTCTCGGACACCAGCCCAACCCCCACCCCACCTCAACCCCAGCCACCCCTCCCAGAGTTAACCATTTGTAAATATGTCTAAATCATTTTACAGTCTGATGTCTGATAAAACTCTTACAAAATTTATTCATGTATACCGAACTCAATTCGAGATCGTCCCTTTCGTCTTTTTGAATGTATGATATGCTTGTCGTTTCTTTTTTCAAAAATATAACTAGGCAGTGTAGAATGTGAATTATTGCCAACTCGTCATTTTATTGTCTTATTTTTGTACAAACTATATTTATTAAAAACAGGCGCTTCATTGTTCGATCTTAAATTACGATGTTGATAAATTATTTGAATATTTATTGATAGCATCATATTTATTATATTATAAGACTTTGACAAAAAAAAAACTAATGTTATATTAGTGTTTTTTTTATTATTTATTATTTTTTTCCCACATTAAGACGTGTTTTTATTAAAAATGCATGGGTGTTCCGCGGAACACATGTGTCGCCTGCACTATATATATATAAAGAATTTCTGTTTTGTTATATAATGACTAAGTCCAATGATAATCAGAAAAAAAATAGAAATTGTAGAAAATTAAAATGCATGGGCACACCTACAATATATATTAAAGCATTCTGCAAGTTTGGTTGGAAAGTATCAAGCGGTTCTGAGGAGTTGTGGATAATGGAGGCATACCCTTATGACTCATGACTCAAATTAGCTGAAATGACAAAGTTCAAACATAGCTACATGTATAAAATCTGAAAAAAATCAAAATCAATCAAGAACTAAATACATGGTGCACATCTGCAATATAAATCGAATAGGAAAAAGAAGGGAAACGGGGAATGTAGATTGTAGAATGTAGAATGTAGGAATGAAGCATTCCTGCAAGTTTGGTTAGAAAGGACCAGGTAGTCTAGGAGGTGTTGCGGATAATGGAGATATACGTATATAACCTATGACTTCAATAAGCTAAAATAAAAGTCCAAAAAAAGCTAAAAATTCTGAAAAAAAACAAATGAAAAACAAAGTGTATGGTGCACATCTGCAATATATATTGAGGCATTCCTGCAAGTTTGGTTAGAAAGGACCAAACAGTCTAGGAAGAGTTGCGAATAATGGAGGTATACGTATATACCCTATGTCTCCAATAAGCTAAAATGACAAAGTACAAACATTGCTAGAATATCAGAAAAATCAAAATTAATCAAAAACTAAATGCATGGTGCACACCTGCAATATATAAAAGCATTCTTGCAAGTCTGGTTTGAAAGTATCAAGCGGTCTTGGAAAAATTGCTGTTAATGGAGGTATAAACCCTATATCGCTATGACCCCAATAAGCTAAAATGAAAAAGTCCAAACATTGGTAGAAAGTCTGAAAAAAAATCAGAATTAATCAAAAGCTAAATGCATGGTGCAAATCTGCAATATATAAGGAAGCATTCTTACAAGTTTGGTTTGAGAGTACCAAGCACTCTAGGAGGAGTTGCGGATAATGGAGGTACAACATGTATACCATTTGACTCAAATACGCTAAAATGACAAGGTCCAAATATAGTTTCAAAATCTGGAAAAACATAATAAAAGAAAAACTAAATGCACAGTGCACATCTACAATACATACTGAAGCATTCCTGCGAGTTTCATTTGAAAGTACCAAGTGGTTTAGGAGCAGATGTGGATAATGGTAGAAATTTTGGAGCCATACAGACGGACGGACAGACGGACGCAAGACAACGGAAAGTGATCCCTATGTTTCGATCCTGCACAAGGTACAGGCAATACAAAAACTAAATACATGGTGCACATCTGCAATATATATTGAAGCATTCCTGCAAGTTTGGTTGGAAAGGACCATTCAATCTAGGAGGAGTTGCGGATGATGGAGGCATACCCTATGACTCCAATAAGCTAAAATGACAAAGTCCAAAGATAGCTAAAAAATCTTAAAAAAAATGAAAAACAAAATGCATGGTGCACATCTGCAATATATATTGAAGCATTCTTGCAAGTTCTGGAAAGTATCAAGCGGTCTAGGAGGAGTTGCGGATAATGGAGGTGCATACCCTATATAGCTATGACTCCAATAAGCTAAAAAGACAAAGTCAAAACATTGCTAGAAAATCTTAAAAAAATCAAAATTAATCAAAAACAAAATGCATGGTGCACATCTGCATTACATATGGAAGCATTCTTGCAAGTTTGGTTTGAAAATACCAAGCGGTCTAGGAGGAGTTGCGGATAATGGAGGTATATATCCTATATAACTATGACTCCAATAAGCTGAAATGACAAAGTCCAAACATTGCTAGAAAATCTGAAAAAATCAAATTTAATCAAAAACAAAATGCATGGTGCACATCTGCAGTATATATTGAAGCATTCTTGCAAGTTTAGTTTGAACTTACCACGCAGTCTAGGAGGAGTTGCGGATAAAGGAGGTATACTATTTGACTTCAATAAGCTAAAATGACAAAGTCCAAATATAGCTTCAAAATCTGGAAAAAACATAAATAAAGAAAAACTAAATGCATGATGCACATCTACAAAACATACTGAAGCATTCCTGCAAGTTTCATTGGAAAGTACCCAGTGGTTTAGGAGGAGATGCGGATAATGGTTAAAATTTTGGAGCTATACAGACGGACGGGCAGACGGACGCAAGACGACTTATAGTGATCCCTATGAGTCGATCCTGCACTAGGTGCACGCGACACAAAAATTGCTTAAAATCACTTTCTTCGAGTGTATTAAAATTACCCTCATGGACATTTGTGACCAAAGAGTGATTTATGACCCTACCTAGCAAGTGAAATATGTGTTGATTGTGCCAATAAACAAAATATTTGTACCTGAGCCTTAACACCTGTATCCAAGGCTACTATTTCATTGTGTGTTACCTGGCAAGAAGAACATAGTTATTTTCATTTTTGCCGTAGCCGTTTAGTTAGCTTTAGACAGGAGGGTATTAATACTTATTTCGATAACGCTCAACTTGAAATTCGACAAGAATGAAAATTATCACTAATGTAGACTTTTATAAAATGTGGGATATATTTATCAAATATTTAAACATGTATGCCATGCTCACGATCAAATTACCGATTTGCATATCTATTGTTAAGTCCACTTTGAAATTTTGTCCGGTTTTTTGGTCATACCATGGACAATATACCAATATAATAGGATCTAAACAGGAAAACCAAAATAAGTTGAAGATTGAGCTACATGTATGCATGAGTGAGATATTCCATTGTTTTAAACAAAAATTTGTAAAATTTAGATATTGCAAGTTCAAATAAAGTCAGTTTTTGGTAAGCACCGAGGGTTGGTGAATGCCCTAGGGGAGTAACAGTCCACCAGCAGAGTCATATGGTAAGTGGTAATAAATAACAACTTATGTCTCGGCATCGCATATCAAACCAAAATTTTTGGAGACTATAAGCATTCAGGCACGTATGCCATAATTGGGAGACCTAGGTACACATACGATACATGTTTTAATTTCATCTAAGGGAACAACGGCAGTAGATTACCGAAGGAACAAAGGAGTGGAATTTACAAAAGTCGAAGTCCAAAGACATGGCCAAAACGGGAAACAAATAAATGTATTTTTGTATTTGCTGTAAAACAAAATAATAACACAAATGATATTTTTATCCCCCCGCTTAGCGAAAGCGGGGGGATTATGGAATGCGGTCCGTCCGTATGTACGTACGTACGTACGTGCGTACGTACTTACGTGCGTTTGTAATGCTCCCCGATAGCCCTGGAACTATAAGAGATACAAATTTGAAACTCGGCACCATACTAGAGTATGATCAGAAGTAGCGC
>MJUU01008561.1:46804-60338 GCA_002080025.1 Modiolus philippinarum | reverse complement strand
GCTGTAAAACAAAATAATAACACCTATGATATTTTTATCCCCCCACTTAGCGAAAGCGGGGGGATTATGGAATGCGGTCCGTCCGTATGAACGTACGTACTTACGTGCGTTTGTAATGCTCCCCGATAGCCCTGAAACTATAAGAGATACAAATTTGAAACTCGGCACCATACTAGAGTATGATCAGAAGTAGCGCCCTGTGGATTCGGAATTTAGGTCAAACGCCATAGGGACAAATTATGGGCGAAAACGAATTTTCACGATATCCAATAATTGAAGAAATTTCCAATGCCATTAGTGCTAGAAAGTTGAAACTCTGGAATTGACTCACATATTATGTAGCAACTTCACAGAGGGTGTCTTAACTTTGGTATGACCCCTCAGGGCATGGCCTGTAGGGGGTCCAAAAACGAAAAACTCCTCTTACACATTAAATTGCAGAAATTTGTAATGAGGGTATAATTAACACTATAAAAGTTGTCTGTGCCGAAGGTTTCGGAATTTTGAAATTTGCCCTCAGGGCGGAAAAATGAGCGAAAATGTATTTCGAGATAGCTAGTAATAAGCGAAATCTTCTGAAGTATTCAGGTTTGGAAGCTGAAACTTTGTATGCAAATTCAATTATATGCATCTCATTATTTCGATTTTGTGGTTTATATTTTCATGGGGAATTATTGGAATTGCTCTTTGAATACGTTCTAAGCTTTTGGAATTTAGACCCCGGTGCCAAATTTGGTAAATTTTCTGAAAATGTCAAAGACTTGTAATTTTTGAAATTCCGACGTGACGTTTTATAATTAAGCAACTTTTTAGTGTCATCAGCTAGTATGAACACTAGGATTTCAAAAATATGATTATAATTTTGGTAAATTTCCTGAAACTCTCAAAAACCAATTATTTTTTTGAATTTTACCTAGCAACCATATCTTTTTTGATACCTTATAGTTTTAATGATCATTTTCAATGGTCTGATTGCAAAAAACCTTGATTCTAATTTTGGTAAAGTTTCTGAAACTCGCAAAGACCCATTATTTTTGGAATTCTACTTAGCAACCATATCTTTTTCAATTATTTAGAGTTATAATGATGAATTTCAACTGTCAGGTTGCAAGATTCTTTGATTCTAATTTTGGTAAATTTCCTGAAAATCTCAAAGACCCATTATTTTTTCTACCTAGAAACCATATCTTTTTCAATTATTTAGAGTTATAAGGATGAATTTCAACTGTCAGGTTGCAAGAATCTTTGATTCTAATTTTGGTAAATTTCCTGAAACTCTCAAAGACCTACTGTTTTTTGGAATTCTTCCTAGCAACCAAATCTTTTTCAATTCCTTAGAGTAGTGAAGATCATTTTCAATAATCAGAGTGCAAAAATCTTTGATTCTAATTTTGGTAAAGTTCCTGAAACTCTCAAAGACCCATTATTTTTTGGAATTCTACCTAGCAACCATATCTTTTTGTTGTTTTACAGTTACGATGATTAATTTAGTTTCAAAAATACTTGTCTTTTTGTACATGGGGAGGGGGTCCAAAAGGGGAGCGGGGGGTCGCAATCTTTGATTGGCTGTTTCTCATGTTTACATTACATTTTTTTATCAAATGCATGGAAAACAAAAAGCAATCATGTCTTACATCCCCGGTCCACTTTTATTTCATTTACTGAATAATATTAGGCTTTATCTAATTAGACTTTTGAAATAGTCCCAAGCTCCGTCTTAGTGAATAACAAAATACCGTAGTTACTATTAATTTAATTTCTGCATATATTATGCGCATTTCGACAACTTATGTCTCTTCAGTGCAGATCAAATCAGTAAAATAAGTTTATAAGAAAGGATTTATCGGCGAATACATTACCGTACTCTTAACAAACATCGAGTTGTAAGTACTTTAAGTTGTAAGGTGTTAAAAAAGTGTCACAAAGAATTTTCAGATATTGACGAGAATTAAATTATGATATAAGAATGCAAAGAGTAAAATAAAACATGGCGGGTCACCTGCAATATAAGCGTACAATCGTTCTCCGTGGAATTTGCAGCTGAAATTTAAACAGAAATCACCATTTTCCACTATCTATTTACATCAGATGGAATTCTGTCTATTTCACATATGACTTGCCTTTGCATTCTTCCTGAAAATAAATATAATTGTGGGTCATCGAACTTTTTTCTATTAATGTCATAAAATCAAAATTTTCGTCATGATTTCTTTGTAAAATATATTTCTTTCTGGCAAGCAGCACACAATGGAACAGCTTATCCCCGGTGAATCTATCGATTCTTCCAGTAAAATCATTTGTCGTTCCAACGAAGATGGGGTAGACGAAATCGTCTGCTGAGTACCGGAATTAGTAAGCCTAAGTTACTCTTAATAAGTCTTCCTTCGAAAACTCTCAATTTTGTTCCGACTACCCCTTTTCCGGATTTACTTCAAAAGGTAAAAGATATTCAGCATTTCTTTGGACGTCTTTTGCTCAAGGCTTTCATTTTTGGCGAAGATCATGATTCGGAACAACCAGTTGGAAACTCAGTTTCATTTTCTAAATGCAATCGTAACTAATCTGATTTAACGCCTAGTAGATCTATAGTTCCAGCTTGTAGTTGTCCTAATGAGTACATTTCTAGTTTTCTCCATGACGTTTTTATTCACATGGAGGAGAATCTTGCAACATACATCAAGGACACTACACATGCTCTAATTATATTTGAGCTTTTCAGCCAGAAAATGCTGACTCGAACTATATTCACTATGAATGTCACACTGCCCTCTACTCTAGCATCCCTAGCAATGATGCTATGGTAGCTTTAAGACACTTTTTAGACAGAAGACTACATCCTAATGTACCAAAAAAACATCATCTTAGCCCAGCTGCACTTATCCTGAACCTCAACATTTTTAAATTTGATGAAGGATATTATAGTCAATCCAGAGGCCTTTTTGATAGGAACAAAAATCGGTCCAAACTTTGTCTGTGTATTTGTTGGCAATGTCAAGGAAATGGATGTGGTTTGTTTCCATTGTTTATTCACTTGTTTACCTTTTTGGGGCCATTTAGGGCTTACTTTATGGTGTGAGGTTCTCACTGTATTGAAGACCATATGGTGACCCCTAGATGTTTTGTTTTTGGTCGTTTTAACCTGGATATGGGATGTTGTCTCCTTGACATTTACCCCATTTCCTTTCTTTTTCACAGGACCTGTTCCAGACATTTATATATATATAAAAAAAAAAAAAAAAAAAAAAAAAAAAAAAACATCGATCGTTTTTTTCGGGTGTCTATTCTATTGACTATGTTTCCTCGTACCAGCCAGCCATCAAATACGCTTTCAATATTCTCTCTTCTCGACATAAATTTTACCATAAAGGATGGGAAAATTTCCACTTCAGTGTTTTATAACCGACAAGCGGCCATCGGTATTGAAGTTATGGGTCATGTCATACGAAGTCATGCAAGGTTGCCATTCCAAAGTCACAATTTTTGCGACTCCGTCATATTTGTAGTGAAAAGCAGGACTTCAGGACAAAATGTAACAACTACCAAAGTTTTTGATCGAGCTATGAATTCAGTTTCCCGAGTAACCAGAGAGATATACCGTTGAACGTGTCCCGTTGGTGTTGACATAGATATAATCTACCGCCCTCATGACGAAGCTATCAAACACATTTTGATCCAGAACTTTCAATCTATAGTTCTCAAGGATGAACACATGTCTGCCTCCTATTGCAGCCTTTAGAAAAGGGAAGAGTAAAAAAGCAGCGTGTACGACTTGTCCTTTTACTTGGGAAACTGTAAAGTAGTAGGACCCGCAAACGTTTTCAAACTAAAAGGGTTTCACGTGCATCACGTGCATTACTGAAAACGTAGTATGTTCTGTTGGATCCAAACGCAGCAGGATGATATCTATGGGTTAGACTTGTCGAAGATTGGTTGTTCGCTTTGTCACTAACTATAAATATTACCCAGTAGGTGAAAATTTTCGGCGAGCCAACCACAGCATAATGGATATCCATCTTCTCCACATTAATGTAACTACTCTTATACAAACTAGTGCTGGTGAGAAACAACATTTCCTTGAACAAAAAATACCAATTTTCTTGGAACTGTTCCACACTTTAGCATGAATGTTCAGAAACAGTCTATACTATAATACTATTCCTGCATCGGAATTGAATGTTTGTATAGTACAGAAAACAAAAGTTTCAATTCGTTTTTGATAATGTTTAGGATTTAGCACGATTTTCATAGGTAATATCTTTGAAACGCCATTGGGTCTGCCCTCTCTCGTCACTTTAACATCTTTCTCCGTATTTCAGCCCGGTAGCCCCCTAGTCGAAGGCCATAAGATCGAAATGTTAGGCACTCAACTTTCGCCTTTTTTGGCATTTAAGTAATTTTTCTTATTTGTTTATTTTTGTATATTTTATTCTTTAATTGTGGCCTATTTTTGATATGTTTATATTTTACTTCCCTTGTTTAAATAATAATTTTAAATTAGTTTAAACAAACACTTATTCTCACTTTTACATGCAAAATAAACACCAAATAAAGAAAAGGTCTAGTTACTTTTAAGCAACATTAAAAAAGATGTCCAAATAGTGAAATGTGTGTACTTCCGGTTAAAGAAAAATACCTACCAAAGCATACAGACATAAATTCAAAACGGCAGCATAATCCCAAATTACAATAACGCTAAATCTTGCTTTGTGTCATTTAAAATATTTAAATGACACACTAGTATCACAATTTGTAATGGACAAAACGGCAGCATAATCCCACATTACAAAAGGGCTAAATCTTGCATTGTGCCGTTTAAAATTTTAAATGAGATAGCATTGTTTGTAATGTACAAAACAATGATTTGCTACTGGAAAGTCCACCATATGATAGGGTAGATTTGTGATATAATTATCTTGCATTTATCTTGGCGTTAAATGAAGATGGGCGATAACAACTCTTGATATTCTAGGTTTTGGTAAATTCCTGATATATTATAGTTGCAATATACAAATATTTTACGAAAGGATAAAGTCTTGATAAACGACAACAAGTATATAATAAAATCTATTTAAGAGAGTCATGAATGCACCTTTGAAGCCGTTGAAATCCCCTTTAAAACGGCTTATTTTCAGTTATTACACTTTTAACACAATACGATAATTCCATGAATTATAAATTTAAATGTGGTACACCCCATAATGTTACACGCCAGATTTCAACAACCTCAAATTGTTACAATGGAAACACGTCTATTCTAGATTTTCCAACTGTTCTTATTTCAATCTAGACTTTGCTGCGATCTCATTTACAATAACAACCTTTTTTTTCAAAAGATGTGTGTAAATGATAAGCAAATACTTAAGATAGAACGGCCTTTCAACCTATTAATTAATATCTACCTTAAGTTTTTTATCATCTGTTAAGGTGACTATACTTTGAGTATCGTTAACTGCGATAAATAAAATGAAGTCGAAATACAATATTACTGATACGGTATAACAAACAATCACTTAGAAAATTTTAGTTTCTTGATATTTGGGTTATTGGATGTGGTTTGTTTCCATTGATTTATTCACTTTTTTACCTTTTTGGGGCCATTTAGGGCTTGCTATATGGTGTGAGGTTCCTCACTGTGTTGAATACCGTACCGTACGGTGACCCCTAGATGCTTTGTTTTGGGTCGTTTTAACCTGGATATGGGATGTTGACCCTTTGACATTTACCCCATTTCCTTTCTTTTTTTCATACAAATATAAAAGAGCTATGAATATTTTTGTCTTCCAAAATTACATTGTTACTTATATTTAGCTGTATGGGTACTGTCAAAATGTCAATTTTTGCAGATTTTTTTTGCAAGTGGATATACTGTTTAAGAAGAAACAAAACTTTTACTAAACATGCCACTCTTAGAAAATCAATTTCTTTAAAATGCTTAATTACATGTATTGATGGGTTTGTTACATTTGAATGTGTTATTTGGTAAATGATGCCCTTTTACTTGATGTTTATTCTTATCCTCCTACAATACTGAATTTCTTCAGGCACTTCAAAAAGGTTCACAAAATAAAATACTAGTACGCTAGAACCTCCAACTTTATGTAAAGATAAATTGGTGATATTCTTTCTATTTGCAACGCACCTTTTGCCACATTGGTCAGATGAATATACTAGTATCCTCTTTAGACAAAGAAGACAACAGAAACTGCTGTGCAAAAATGTATCTACATCGTTTTTTGACATACATTTAGAAAATGACGAAAATTGTCATTTCAGTTCTAAATTTTAGGACAAAAGGGACGACTTTCATTTTTTATATTTTTCAATTTCTTTATCATGGAGAGTAATATTCTTACTTCTTCTGATAATGGGGTATATTTTTTTCACAACTGATTCGTTTCGCCTTAGCTAATGCCAATATTAGTTGAACTATCTCAGTTTGGCATAATTATCGCCGTATAATTAAGGACTTCAAAAAGTTCCGTCTTCCACGATCATTGAATTTTTTTTTTCAAAAGTTAATTGTGGAGAAATTCCTGTGATTCAAGATTCGTTTTACGACGTGGTTAATATTTCAGGTAATTATTTACGACCCTTTTTTATAACAATTGCTATTGAGTTCCTGCCAGACACTAACTGCAATTGACGCTGAGGTTTGAACAATGTCAGGATAAGATTTGATTTGATATCATTTCAATCGGCACACCTGTCGTTTTATGTAACTTAGACGATGTGTATACCGTACATTGATCTTATATAAATGATTGTGTTTCCAAAAATACTAAGAGCCTCTTTCAGTATATTAAGGAGACGGTTATATCAAAGATTTCTTGAAACCTATTTTGATTGATTAAGCATTGTAGCCTAACGCAATGGTAAAAGAATATAAAGCTCACTGTGCTTTTAACGAAAATAAAAGTCGTTAAAAAATTTGCGGGAAATGGATTTCCCTGGATTTTCCCTTAGTATAACCACTGTGGCTAATCGGAATCGGCAAAAAAATTTTTCGTCTCAACGGAACAATTACGGGCTACAATTATGAGTGGACGAGATAATTTAAAATTAGATTCAGGCACAACATGATCGGTATAAGTGAAAATCGTTGATTTGAAGTCCTCCTGAATATCTAAATATTCACTGAATTCTACAGTTTACATAATTGGTCTTTCAAAATTGTAGATATAAACAACTTTCTGTGACTGGAATTGAATATTTCACTCAAAACTTTGAAATAATTAAGTTTTCTAGCTTTCACGAAATTATTGTTTGATAAATTCTATCTGGACGACTCAATTGATGTTTAAACTTGATTGAAATTGTTATTTCTTACACTTAAATGTTCATATGAATGCACAAAAAAAGAAAAGAAACTCGTTGTGATTCAATTTGAGAAACTGGTTTCGTCATGTTGTTTTCTTTATGATGATCCGGTTTCGTCTTTGTGAAGGACGCGGCTTCGTCATGGTGTATGCTTTCAATCAAAACATTTATTAATCTTCTGAGTAGTATATCAGTTTTGCCTTGCGATATAATATATTTGCAACTTCATTTAAATATAATGAACACAATGGAAAATACCACCCTCTCTTTTACCTTGGTAACGGGATATCATTTTGGTTCTTGGAAATATACATCTTTGAAATCAATTATTTCATATTTCCCCTTCCAGATTAATCCTTTGGCTATCTTTTAATACAGAAATTGTGTCCACCCCCGGTAGTTTTTTGCCTTTTAATAATATTGTCGCCATGTTAATTTTTATGTGGTCGCAGTGAAGACATTTGACATCAACTATAAACAATTTAGCGTACAATAGCAGACCAGTTATTAACTTTTATTTTGTAAATGTTTTTGTTTTACTAAATGCATCGTTCCTTTGTGATTTATATACCCGAACAAGCTTGATATCCAACCGTTACTATGCACCATCAACAGAAGGCGTGTTTCTGAAATATGGCTGATAAAGTAGACGCCCACCTCATTAGCATGTTTAGAAGGGAGTTAATTTCACACAATGACTTTTCGGACTGTTAGGAGCTTATGCAAGACGACCGCCAGCGGGGAAGAAATTCCAACATAGAACCCTGCAAAGATCTTTACCTCTCAAACAACTTTAACAAATTTTGATCATAACAGTTCAACAGAGTTCTCATTAAAAAATCTTCAATCTTATGTTCCAACCTCGTTCAAAACGTTAGAGAGCTTGAGACATAGTTTATCTTTCGACCGTATTGGACCGTAACTAACATTCAAAGGCATAATCTTATTTGAAACTGTGTTTGTGTGATTCTTTTTTAATGTTGTGATTATATATTAGTATCAATGATCCTTTAGTGGTTTCCTCAAACATACTTCCATATTGTCTCCTTAGATGCCTTTTGGGAAATGCATTCAAAAATCATCTCTGAAACCGGCAACACTTAAATAGATCTCATCTTTTAAATATATACCAAATGGACTCAAACATTGTTATGTCGCCCCAGACATAGTCGGGACGACATATTGTTATTGGTCCGTTTCTTTGTTATTATTATTATTGCGCTTTCTTTCTTTCTTTTTCTTTCTTTCTTTCTTCCACCTCTTTTTGTCCGGCTTATATCTCAATGATGCCTGGACAGAAATCATTCATATTTTGTACAAAGTTGGAACACTATCTAGAGGGGTGCATGCAAGTAAAATTTTTTTCAAAGTCACCGCCAATTTCAAGATGGCGACCAAAATACGAAAAATTCGAAATTCGTCCAATTTCAACGAAAATTATTAAATTTTCTCAATCATGACTGGACATAATTCAGTCATATTTGGTACAAAGTTGGATCACTATCTGGAGGTGTGTAAGAAAGGGAATTTTTTTTTTCAAAATGGCTGCCATTTCCAAGATGGCCGCCAAAATACGTAAAAATTTCAACTTTACCCAATCTCAACGAAAATTGATTTCTAGGTAGATTTTGAATTTCCAAACAAGCTGGAATCATCGAATTGGCTGTCAGAGGCGATATCAGCTATTGCTTGCAATTGCAAATCTAGTTACAGTGGGGTGCAGACATAACCTCTCATAAAGTTAACTTGAAGCAGTCATAAAAGCTGCTCTAAGTTAACTAAGAACAGGTATCAAGTCTGCTCTAGAATCCTGACCGCTCTGATCAGTCATGGTCATAACTAGAATCCTGACCGTTCTGGTCAGAGTCATGACTGCTCTGACCTGTTCTACCCATGACCGTTCTACCTAAGTCTGTTCTACCCATGACCGTTCTACCTAAGTCTGTTCTGGCCATGACCGTTCTACATAAGTCTGTTCTGGTCATGACTGCTCTCAGCTGACCTTTCTAGCTTTGACAGCTCTCTTACCAGCTCTTGCCACGGCGCTTTTATATATTCATAACGTGTCCCGTATTCACGTATTTCATATATATCAAGTTAAGTTATATTATGAAAACAAAATTAAATAAAAATTAGAATTATGAAATAATTAAATTATTCGGATATAAAATTGCATTTTGCCGGTAAGTGTTGTTATTCGCGGATAACTTTTGCCGGTAAGTGCTGTTATTCGCGGATAATTATTTACCTGTGTTTATCCAGGTAAATTAAAAAATGTAATAGTTATTTCCCCTTTTCGTGATATACCCGAAAACTGAATCGCAATAAGTTTTCCGTAAATTTATTATTATAAATAAAAAAAAATCGTTAATTTAATTATAGGAAAATGTCAATCATTATCAGATTACGTTTACTGAAACAAATAATTATTTAAAACATCGTAAAATAAAGTTTTTTTTGTTTTTGTACTTAAACGTTTCGAGCTCGAGAAAAAAAGAAAAACTGACAAAATCCAATTTCATATCCAGTAAAAATTCTAGGACCAAAACAGCTTTGCCCAGAGCAAACGAAAAACGGTCATGGCCAGAGCGGACTTAGATAGAACGGTCATGTCTAGAACAGACTTAGATAGAACAGTCATAGCTAGAACAGACTTCGGTAGAACAGTCATAGCTAGAGCAGACTTAGTTAGAACGGTCATGTCTAGAACAGACTTAGATAGAACAGTTATAGCTAGAACAGACTTCGGTAGAACAGACATGGCTAGAGCAGACTTAGGTAGAACGGTATTGGCTAGAACAGACATGATTCTAGGATCAGAGCGGTCAGGATTCTAGGACTGCTCTAAGTCTGCTCCAAGTTAACTTCAAGTTAACTTTGAGCTGTTCTCGTGACTGCTCTTCAAGTTAACTTGGACGAGAGGTTTTGTCTGCACCCCTGTACAATTCTTCTTTGAACGTTATGTTCATGATGTTCCTTTGTCAAATATTACTAGTGGCAAGGTTAACGTTATTTAATAAAATAACAGCCTGTTTGATAATCTATTCCCAGGGTCCAATGAACGACACAGGCTCTGAAAACCTTTTGTTTATAGGTCTTGGAATATGGTTAAAATATTATATGCATTATATTTTTTACCTGTTGAGCCTTTTGGATGGCCATTAATCGTAATCATTAATTAGGGTCATAAAAATGTCATTTTCATTTAACTCGTATGGTTTTGTTTTTAAAGGTAATTTGATAATTTCTTTTGAACTGAATTGAAGACATTTTACAGTTAAACAGGATATAAAAATTTTCTGTATTTGATTATTTTTATATGATCTAATTGACATATTTGTAAACTATTCAAATTTTTCACAATTTCCAAATATTTGAAATACACATTTCAAATTATTCAGATGAAATTTTGAAAAAGTAAATCGAAAGAAAAAATATGAAAATCTCGATGTTTATTATGCATTTTACAGATCCAAAATCGGACCGGTATGTAAAAAGTAATTAAAAAAATAAAATTCTGTCCCATTGCTGAAATACAATTTTGCCATCCAAAAAATTGATTTTGTGACGTCACTGATTGGATTCGCGAACAAGCCTATATATTCACTCTCATTCCGGTATCACTACAGTTGCTGATGGCACATTATCTTTTTCTAAGAGAGACAAGAAAATAGACAAAAGGTTTGATACAGCTCTAAAAGACATTCTAATATGACTCTCTTCTATGGCTTTGGAAACAAAGCTATGTACTAATCCAACAATATTTTTTAGTACATGCGTATATGTATTACAAAAGGACATTCGTAATGTGCAGTTTCACGTTTTATTCACTCAATATTCATGTGTAAATAAACTTTTAAATAAAAAATCACCCAAAAGCTGCAACAAATAATGACAATGATAGAAATTTACAACAGTTACTAAATTTAAGACTCGGAACTGAATTTGACATAACCGTAACCTAGCAACGAATGTGTTGTTGTTATGAAATCTTATCTATATTGCATATCATGCTCTACAATTAAAATATATAAACTTTAATTTTTAATGTTAATAACATTATTAATTTGACTTTTATTCATTTTCTTTCCTTTTTTGACTTCAAATATAAAATAACTAAGCAGTCATATAAATCAGAAATACAACCAGCTCACATTAATACCCGCTTCTATTTTAAAATATCCGTATTTTATATTTTTACAACAGATTATTTGTATTAATTCATAAGCTTATGAACAACTTGTATTAATAAAAAAAACGAATATAGATTTATCTTTTTCCATTAATGTTTGTTTGTATGCAAGTTTCCAAAATATTTCAATTCTAGTGTCAAACCCAATATCGCTCTCTAAGAGCCGCTTCGAATGTTCAAAACTCTTGTTAAATATATTAGAATCGAAATAGATTATTGCAATTGGGCTCTATGCGAATTAGAACATGGGCAGACCTTATATTTGTCTTCATTTTATACCTCGCTATCGCTCGGTATAAAATATTGACAAATATAAGGTCTGCCCATGTTCTAATTCGCATAGAGCCCGCTTGCAATAATCTATTTCTTAAACAAAGCGTACAATACACAGAAAATACCGAAGAGTCTTGAATCATGAAAAATCGTGCATACAGTATTCTGCTTTGCTATTCTTTTTAGTAGATGTGCTTAAAAGTCAAGATTTCATTGTCCCCTGAGTGCTCAGCAATCCGTGTATCTTTTTGAAAAGAATATTAATATATTTTATTAATTTGATTTCTCCTATTTGAAACTAGCATTCACATACAATCTTTATATTTAACCCGGTTTACAGCTGTTTGATATGTACTCTTTCCTTATTTGAAGTCATATCACTAATTATCATATACTTACTCAAGATATGTGTCTTTTTGCATGTGTCATAAAGAGAGAATTAAACCAGTCATATCTTCAAGCGGTGTAATATGAAATCCGTATTAAGGTAGTTCGATCCTAATAAAAATATCAGACAGAATTTTTTTATTTAAAGATATTTTGTAGGTCTTAACCTATATGTTCCAAAAAAAAAAAAATTAAAAATGATATGTCACCGATCATCTTTTCCTGTTATCTGGCTTTGAAAATCAGGCCAAATTCAGTATTTTTCAGCAATATTTACAAAGAATATATAGGGAACTTTGAGAACATGCTTATTGTTTATCTTTCATATAAAATAAATATCAGACAGATTTTTTTAATTTTTTGATATTTCAGAGATATATACTTAAGCTATCTGTTACGCTGAAAAAATCTAAATGTCACCGTTCGATTAAGAAAGTTAATTGATATAGCTTACGAAATAGACAATATTTACGGGTAAAGGGAGCTAATTGGCGGGAATGTGTATGTCAATCTATTATGACGTCACAAGGAATAGGCCAATACAGGATTATTCCGGCTTGAAAATCAAGTCAATTCCGCATCCGATTCGTGTTACACAAATGCGCCAATCGAATGCACCGTGTATTAGTGTCGATCTACCTTAAACGGGCGTGTAATATGAAATCCGTATTACATGGGATAAAATATGGATTTTTTAAAATGGCGACGGACGATTTTCCAACTCACGGAATAAGCAAAGATTTACATATTTCAGCATAATTTTACGGAATAAGTTATAAAACAATTTATCCATTTACTGGGAACACGTAACAATTTTGCGGATTTTTAGTGTACACCCGTCACAAGTTTCTTACTTTTATGTAGTTGTTCCAGTTAATGACCCGCGTTGTTATGAAAATACTTTGTCGGTTTGTGATGAAAATTACCAGTGTTACCAAAGATTAAGCAAGATGTTCACTTGAATCAAGTTTCAATTATTCCAGGACCTTTTACTAAATATAAGCGTTGGCAATAAATGTAAGTGTTTGTCACACAAATGTATAAGCTATGACGAAACCTGTCTCATCTCAATGATCTCATTTGAATGATCTTGTGTAATAATATTTCAAAGCAATTTATTTACATCTTTCAGTACAAAAGTGCTTACATTTAATGGCACGAGGTACAGACCCATTAACTTACTTTTCCATTTGAAAATTACCCATCTGTTGGATGGGAAACACCAAACAAGAAGGAACTGTCTGTCGAAATGTAAACACACAGGAAAGAAAAAATTGGGGTGGCAAAAGCCATTTTTTCTATTCTATACTCATAAGTGAACATTTTATTGTTTCATTTTAGTAAAAAGCGAGTGGTATACGTTTA
>MJUU01008561.1:1759-42314 GCA_002080025.1 Modiolus philippinarum | reverse complement strand
TCACATAAAATTATCTTCCTGGAGATGGGATGTTGTCTCCTTGACATTTAGCCAATTTCCTCCCTTTTTCATATTTAACATATTTTAAGGGGGAACCAAAAGCCCATCCCTTTTTTAAATTTAAATGGTCGGTCCCTCAACCGAAAAAAATCATGAAAAACACAATCAGGGTTTTCACATAACTATATGCTCAGTTTACTTATATATATTATTTGCTTTTATTCCTCTTCCCGTTCCACAAATAGTTTTCTCAACTCCAGGCATTATCGATTTCATCTGAAAGCTGGTCAAAATGCCCCTTGCCCAATAGAAACCTTCCCAACTCGTCAAGTTTGTACATTTCTCAATCATATCAATGAACTTTGAGAAATTCAGAAACGGTTAATGACAAGTGGGGAAGATAGTCAGTGCCAAGATGAATATATCTCCCTGAACCAAGAAAAATAACATTATTTTAATTTTAAACATATTTTATTATCAAATACATATAATGATACATAGGATTAGACACAAGTTACACAACTTACGAGGTCTTCTCCTTTACAAATGACAAAATACAAAACACACAGTATATTACAAATAGATTTTTTAAGTCAAGTATGATAAGTTAGAAAGAGAGAAAGAAAAAAAAATAGCATATAACTATATGAATCCAAATTGTGAAAACTGCCGCCGCCAACAACCCGCCCACAACACCAGGATGTAACGTTTAGTACTTAGACAAATCTTCTAGTATCTACGATGTATTTTTGCACTAATAAAATCAAGGCACAGTTTTGTTCATATGTTAAAATTGGATTTCCGAAAAGAATATGATTTATATTTGGTTGGATATCAAGTTCAAAAAATCCATTCAACAATGATACTCGTTGTTGGTTGAATTTTCTGCAAGAAAGAAAGTAGTGTTCTACAGATTCAATAATTTGATTTCCACAGTCACAATAACAAGAATCTATAATATTACATCTAAATAGATCACCTTTTAGGCCACTACACCTTCGTCTCAATCTAGTATGCATTATACTAGCAAACCTAGAGCCAATATTAAGATATGCGGGAATTTTTTCAGATACTTTTGAGTTTGCTCTTAAATAAACTTGGAGTGGAAGACTCTCGGACGGTCTGTTCTAAACTGTTCTATAATTTTATAGTCGAAGGTGTATATGAATTTTGAAAAGATACAAGTCTACAAAAACGGGACGGATAAATTATTCGCATTCCGTAAATTATAATTACTTCGTATTGGGAAGTAAGTCATTGAGATAACCAGGTGTATTTTTTCAACAATATTCGAGTAACGGTCTAATAAATGTCAAATAAATAGTTTCTAAAAAATGCTTAGATAAAATAACATTTAGTGTTATAAGACAAATATTTATGGACATATGGGGTACTGTTATATTCCCCGTCTTGGAAGACCATCCGCTGACGTCAGAGGCAGTGCACAACTTTTTAATCTGACAAAGGCAAATTATGCACTGTACGGTTAACACACTGATGCTTAGAGTTTGTGTGAAACAATGTTACATTCCGTGTACCCAATGTCACGATTTATTAATGAATGTTATATCCACAAATTATGAATAGGTAATTCGCCATTCTATCTTCTTATCGTCTGCTTTCGTACCGGCATCAACAAACCGGTTTCTCAACTGGTTCCTGAGCACTGTTCTTCGTAAGGGATTAAAAAAAAATTGATCACGTGACAATTAATCTCAACTCCAAACGGTTGTAATTAATTATTCAAATATAATGTTATTTTAAAAAGTATATGCATTGGTTAATTTCCTAATGTAGCGGTAGGAGTTTAAGAATTTGATATGTACCTAAAACTGTCCTATTTCCTAATTTCACAACGTTTTAGACTTTGGTTTCGAGAGTGTCAGAAAATTATCTCATTTCCGGTAGCGAAAACTTCAAGGGACCATCACTCCTACCATAGGAGCGAGCTTCGCTCGCTTATTATTGCGCTTTCTTTCTTCCTTTCTTTCTTTCTTTCTTTCTTTTTCTTTCTTTCTTTCTTCCACCTCTTTTTGTCCGGCTTATATCTCAATGATGCCTGGACAGAAATCATTCATATTTTGTACAAAGTTGGAACACTATCTAGAGGGGTGCATGCAAGTAAAATTTCTTTCAAAGTCACCGCCAATTTCAAGATGGCGACCAAAATACGAAAAATTCGAAATTCGTCCAATTTCAACGAAATCATTAAATTTTCTCAATCATGAATGGACATAATTCAGTCATATTTGGTACAAAGTTGGATCACTATCTGGAGGTGTGTCAGAAAGGGATTTTTTTTAAAATGGCTGCCATTTCCAAGATGGCCGCCAAAATACGTAAAAATTTCAACTTTACCCAATCTCAACGAAAATTGATTTCTAGGTAGATTTTGAAGCTGCGAACAAGCTGGAATCATCGAATTGGCTGTCAGAGGCGAAATCAGCTATTGCTTGCAATTGCAAATCTAGTTACAGTGGGGTGCAGACATAACCTCTCATAAAGTTAATTTGAAGCAGTCATAAAAGCTGCTCTAAGTTAACTAAGAACAGGTATCAAATCTGCTCTAGAATCCTGACCGCTTCTTCTTCTCTTCTTCAAGTTTTCCAGTATTCCATCATTGACTTGATGATTAATTACTGGTGCATGCGTGGCCTATATACATCAAATTTAATAATTACATATTATATACAGAAAAATAAGTGCACAGAAATAACTATATGTAGCATTCAAGACGGTAGTGATTAAAACTATTTACAGGAGACTGAAGTATTTAGTTAAGAGTGGAGAGAACAGCTGTTGTAAGCTGATCTCTGAATGCGTCGACTGATGATGACTGTATGATAACTGTAGGTAGTAAGTTCCACTGTGTTATAGTATATGGAAAAAAGGAAAATCTGTACGAGTCTTTAGAGGCATAAATGTGTCTGTAGGTGAGTGAGTGCTGTTTTCTAGTTCTTGTATCTGATGGAATGAGAATTGTGCTAGATGGTATTGCGACAAGGTGATGTGTGATCTTATACAACATAACTAGACGTGTACGTAAGCGGCGTTCTGATAATAGTGGCCAGTTTAGTGTGTTCAGCATATCGGATACACTACTTGTGTTGTGGTACCTATTGCATGCATACCGTGCTGCCCTTCTCTGTACCATTTCTATCTTCGAGATAGAGTCTGAGGTGTGAGGGTCCCAAACTGAGCATGAATACTCTAGCTTGGGACGGACAAGTGCTTGGTATGCTTGACTTTTTATATGTTGATTTGGTGTTTTTAAATTTCTTTTAAGGAAGCCAAGTGTTCTATTTGCTTTTGAGGTGATATCGTTTATGTGTTTGTCCCATTTAAGATTTGATTGGAGTGTGATGCCGAGATACTTAGCAGATGTAACAGATTCTAAAGTGTGGTTGTGAAGAAGATAACTATGCTGTATTGGTTGACGTTTGGTTGTAACAGACAGGACTGTGCATTTATCAGGGTGGAAGGCCATTAGCCAGTCATTTTCCCATCTTGCAGCTGCGTCTAGATCAGCTTGCAATTTGAGACAGTCAGATTTGGATTTGACAGGCATGTAAATAATACTGTCGTCATCAAAAAGCCGAAGTTACTGTAATTTAGGTAGTCAGGCAGGTCATTTATATATGCCAGAAATAAGACTGGGCCTAAAACAGTGCCTTGGGGCACGCCTGAAGTGACCGGGACTGGATTTGATGACCTTCCATCCAGAACAACTGTTTGTGTACGATTCGAGAGAAATGCTGAAATCCATTTAAGTGTTTGATCAGTTATACCGTAATGATTTAATTTATAGAGTAATCGTCTGTGAGGAACTTTATCAAAAGCTTTTGCGAAATCCATTATAATAAGGTCTGTTTGAGTGTTGCTATTATTTATTGATTGTAATTCCTGAATGAAAGAGAGAAGTTGTGTTTCGCATGAGCGTGAATGTCGGAAACCATGTTGGAGGTCGTACAAGATGTTGTTTGATTCAAGGTGGTTCATGATGTATGATGTTACTATGTGTTCCATTAACTTGCAGCATATGCAAGTCAATGAAATAGGTCTGTAATTAACTGCTTGGTGTTTGTTTCCTTTTTTATAGGCTGGTGCAACGTTTGCATGTTTCCAATCTTGTGGTGTTATGCCAGAGTCGTAAGATTTTTGAAAGATTAAACATAGGATTGGAGCCATTTCTATCTGCATTTCTTTGAGTAATCTACCGCTTATATTATCTGGTCCGGTGGCTTTATGAGGGTTGATGTTATGTAGGAGTTTTTTTTTTATTCCAGGTGTTGTAATGTGCAATTTGCTGATGGATGGATATGATTTGTTATCTTTCGTTGGTATAGGATTATCTGTTTCAGATGTAAATACAGATTGAAACTGCTTGTTTAAAATGTTTGCTTTCTCGGTGGTGTCTGTTATGAGGTTACCATCTTTTTTAAGTGCTGTTATACATGATTTATCTGTTCTTATAGATTTAATGTACTGGAAAAGCTTTTTTGGTTTGCACTGATTATTTGGTTTGATATCTGGATCATTGATCGGAAGGTCGCATATAAGTTTGTCAATATATGAAGAGTAAGCTTTCCTTTGTTCCTTTTGTACCTGTACTTTGATCTTTTTATATTTTTCTGTATATCTAATGTTATTTCGCTTTTTAAATATTTTGTTTTTCTTATTTATAAGGCGTCTTAAACTATCTGTAATCCATGGAAGCCTATGTTAATTGCGTAACATTTTAGATGGAATATTATTTTCGACAGATTTAATGAGCATCGACTTAGAGAGCTCCCATAGTCTGTTGACATCTAATACATCGTAGTTTTCAATAATGTTGTTGTGTATTTTTTCTATATCATTTTTAATTTCTTGCCAATTTGCTTTGTTGTATTTATATATTTTTCTTGGTGTCTCTCTTATTCTCTTAAACCAAATGTCTGCCTCTGCATAGACAATGTCATGGTCACTCAGACCGATTGGTGGTAGTGTTGTTACTTTGTTAATATAAGTCGGATTGTTAATTAGAATCAGATCTAGTATTCTGTCATTTCTGGTTGGTATATTGACTATTTGATGCAGATTTGTGTCATTTGTAATGTCTAGTAATTTTTGATGTTGGAATAAGTCAGGTTTGCCTGATATAATGCAGTTATTTTGCCAATCTATATGGCCTAAATTAAAATCGCCCCCAACTATAATTGTTATTGATGCGGTTTAGTGATAGGTGTAGTTGTTCTAGGGATGAACCTGCATCTGATGGTGGCCTGTAATACGATGAGGTAAGGATGTTTCGTGAGCCTGTGATGTTTATTTCAGCCCAAACTATTTCACAATCTTTGGTAATTCTATTACCTCTGAGCTTATGAATTGTTTATTTATTGCTATAAGTACACCCCCATAACTTTGGTTTTGATTGTTTGGTGCTCTGTCATGACGATACACATTATATAGGTCTGAAGGAAAATATTCATAAGATGAAGTATTTGGGTCCAACCATGTCTCAGTCCCTAAGATAATATCTGGTTTGACATTATTTATCATTTCTAGCAGATCAGCTTTTTTGTTTTTTATTGATTGAAAATTTATATTTAATATTTTCAAAGGCATTTTATTTGATTTTGAGATGATCTGATCAGTCATGGTCATAACTAGAATCCTGACCGTTCTGGTCAGAGTCATGACTGCTCTGACCTGTTCTACCCATGACCGTTCTACCTAAGTCTGTTCTGGCCATGACCGTTCTACATAAGTCTGTTCTGGTCATGACTGCTCTCAGCTGACCTTTCTAGCTTTGACATCTCTCATACCAACTCTTGCCACGGCCCTGGTATATATTCATAACGTGTCCCGTATTCACGTATTTCATATATATCAAGTTAAGTTTTATTATAAAAACAAAATTAAATAAAAATTAGAATTATGAAATAATTAAATTATTCGGATATAAAATTGCATTTTGCCGGTAACTGTTGTTATTCGCGGATAAATTTTGCCGGTAAGTGCTGTTATTCGCGGATAATTATTTACCTGTGTTTATCCAGGTAAATTAAAAAATGTAAGAGTTATTTCCCTTTTCGTGATATACCCGAAAACTGAATCGCAATAAGTCTTCCGTAAATTTATTATTGTAAATAAAAAATCGTTAATTTAATTATAGGAAAATGTCAATCATTATCAGATTACTTTTACTGAAACAAATAATTATTTAAAACATCGTAAAATAACGTTTTTTTTGTTTTTCTTTGTTTTTGTACTTAAACGTTTCGAGCTCGAGAAAAAAAGAAAAACTGACAAAATCCAATTTCATATCCAGTAAAAATTCTAGGACCAAAACCGCTTTGGCCAGAGCAAACGAAAAACGGTCATGGCCAGAGCGGACTTAGATAGAACGCTCATGTCTAGAACAGACTTAGATAGAACAGTCATAGCTACAACAGACTTAGGCAGAACGGTCATGGCTAGAACAGACTTAGGTAGAACGGTCATGTCTAGAACAGACTTAGATAGAACAGTCATAGCTAGAACAGACTTCGGTAGAATAGTCATGGCTAGAACAGACTTCGGTAGAACGGTCATGGCTAGAGCAGACTTAGGTATAACGGTATTGGCTAGAACAGACATGATTCTAAGATCAGAGCGGTCAGGATTCTAGGACTGCTCTAAGTCTGCTCCAAATTAACTTCAAGTTAACTTTGAGCTGTTCTCGTGACTGCTCTTCAAGTTAACTTGGACGAGAGGTTTTGTCTGCACCCTGTACAATTCTTCTTTGAACGTTATGTTCATGATGTTCCTTTGTCAAATATTACTAGTGGCAAGGTTAACGTTATTTAATAAAATAACAGCCTGTTTGATAATCTATTCCCAGGGTCCAATGAACGACACAGGCTCTGAAAACCTTTTGTTTATAGTTCTTGGAATATGATTAAAATATTATATGCATTATATTCGCCGTGACGTCACAACCTTGAAATTTTTACCTGTTGAGCCTTTTGGATGGCAATAAATCGTAATCATTAATTAGGGCCATAAAAATGTCATTTTCATTTAACTCGTATGGTTTTGTTTTTAAAGGTAATTTGATAATTTCTTTTGAACTGAATTGAAGACATTTTACAGTTTAACAGGATATAAAACTTCTCGGTATTTGATTATTTTTATATGATCTAATTGACATATTTGTAAAGTATTCAAATTTTTCACTATTTCCAAATATTTGAAATACACATTTCAAATTATTCAGATGAAATTTAGAAAAAGTAAATCGGGAGAAAAAATATGAAAATCTCGATGTTTATTATGCGTTTTACAGATCCAAAATCGGACTGGTATGTAAAAAGTTTAAAAAAAATAAAATTCTGTCCCATTGCTGAAATACAATTTTGCCATCCAAAAAAATTGATTTTGTGACGTCACTGATTGGATTCGCGAACAAGCCTATATATTCACTCTCATTCCGGTATCACTATAGTTGCTGATGGCACATTATCTTTTTCTAAGAGAGACAAGAAAATAGACAAAAGGTTTGATACAGCTCTAACAGACAACAAAGCGTACAATACACAGAAAATACCGAAGAGTCTTGAATCATGAAAAATCGTGCATACAGTATTCTGCTTTGTTATTCTTTTTAGTAGATGTGCTTAAAAGTCAAGATTTCATTGTTCCCTGAGTGCTCAGCAATCCGTGTATCTTTTTGAAAAGAATATTAATATATTTTATTTCATACTTAGTAGAAATAAAGCGTTTATGCATGATCAATATGACCGGAAGTTAACTGTCCATATTTTCACACCCCGGGAAAATAATAGGTTATTTATGCTCCTCGTGCATCTCAGACAAAATAAACGACTTCCGGTCCATATCGGCGTGGCATTTCTAAACGTCGGAAGTATGTAACATATGGCAAAATGAGGGTTACTTTTATATGCAAATTTATGAATATTCATAGGCAGTTATACCACGTGACCATAGAGAAGCGCCTGAATCCACTTTTTCAATTACCAGCATTATTCGGATAATATTATCTTTTTGACCGTATTCGACTCTAATTGTACCTGCACAAATAAAGTTTCCGGCGCGAATTTCATTAAATAAATGTGAATCTGTGTAAATGTTGACAAAATTGGGACAGTTTCATAAGGTCCTCATCAAAAATATGCATTTTTTAACATTCGTGGGAACCTTTATTTCATTTCTGTTGATGAAAGTAGGTATATCACTGAATTATTATTGTTAAACACTCGCACATTCTTTCATGACAAGTTGTTTACATCTTGTGATTATTTGACAATTTCAATTTCAAATCACAGAAAATCGACATCTTGCAATATCTTGACAAAGACAATACTACACAATTCGCTTCAAATATTATTTCCTTCTGGGAACCTTGAATTTGTAAGATATTCGTCTCTGGCCAATATGGGTGTCTCGGGATGATAACCAGGCCAATATGGAAATGCACATGTATTAATCTGTATTTATTAATTTGATTTCTCCTATTTGAAACTAGCATTCACATACAATCTTTATATTTAACCCGGTTTACAGCTGTTTGATATGTACTCTTTCCTTATTTGAAGTCATATCACTGATTATCATATACTTACTCAAGATATGTGTCTTTTTGCATGTGTCATAAAGAGAGAATTAAGCCAGTCATATCTTCAAGCGGTGTAATATGAAATCCGTATTAAACGGGCGTGTAATATGATATCCGTATTACTTGGGGTAAAATATGGATTTTTTAAAATGGCGACTGACGATTTTCCAACTCACGGAATAAGCAAAGATTTACATATTTCAGCATAATTTTACGGAATTAAGTTATAAAACAATTTATCCATTTACTGGGAACACGTAACAATTTTGCGGATTTTTATTGTACACCCGTCACAAGTTTCTTACTCCAGTTAATGACCCGCGTTGTTATGAAAATACTTTGTCGGTTTGTGATGAAAATTACCAGTGTTAGCAAAGATTAAGCAAGATGAATCAAGTTTCAATTATTCCAGGACCCTTTACTAAATATAAGCGTTGGCAATAACTGTAAGTGTTTGTCACACAAATGTATAAGCTATGACGAAACCTGTCTCATCTCAATGATCTCATTTGAATGATCTTGTGTAAAAATATTTCAAAGCAATTTATTTACATCTTTCAGTACAAAAGTGCTTACATTTAATGTCTGTACCAGACCCATTAACTTACTTTTCCATTTGAAAATTACCCATCTGTTGGATGGGAAACACCAAACAAGAAGGAACTATCTGTCGAAATGTAAACACACAGGCAAGAAAAAATTGGGGTGGCAAAAGCCATTTTTTCTATTCTATACTCATAAGTGAACATTTTATTGTTTCATTTTAGTAAAAAGCGAGTGGTATACGTTTAATTTGTTTAACATAATAAATACAAAATACTGAAGTTATTGTAAATGAGTTAATGTTAACACAAAAATGAAACCGACATGCCCCAATTCCAATGAAAATGACACTGACTAAAGGCCCGTTTACATGATCAAAGTTTTGTTTGACAAAAACCTACAAATACACAGGAAAAACAAACATTGATGATTATGACGAATACCTTGAATTTTTATGCATGGGGTTGGGGGTGAATAGAAAAACAGTGTTTTTGGTAATGCATGGCGTTCACGTAGACTAGGAAAACCATGCACAAGAGTGGAAAACGTAGTCGAATTTAAATGAATAGTGAGAGACCTATAACCAACTTTATCTAGAAATAAAAAGGATAGACGAGCACAGCATGATACCTACCTCTCTTTTCACGTTTGGACAAGTGTTGAAAGGAGAAAGGCACCCACTTATCAGCCCCTCAATTATTCCGTACGGAAGCATGGAGGGGGCATCTGAATTTTTTTTTTCTATCTCGTGGCCACGACATACTTAGTCGTGGCCACGCGACACTAACTCGTTCCCACGACATACTAAGTCGTGTCCACGAGATAGCTATGTCGTGGCCACGAGATACTATCTCGTTCCCACTACATACTAAGTCGTGGCCACGAGATAGCTATGTCGTGGCCACGAGATACTATCTCGTTCCCACGACATACTAAGTCGTGGCCACGAGATAGCTATCTCGTTCTCAAGACTTACTAAGTCATGGCTTCGGGATAGTTATGTCTAGGCCACGAGATACCAACTCGTTCCCACGACATACTAAGTCGTGGCCACGAGATAGCTATGTCGCGGCCATGAGATACTATATCGTTCCCACGATAACTAAGTATCTCGTGGCCACGACTTAGTATATCGTGAGAACTAGTTAGTATCTCGTGGCCACGACATTGGCCATGATATAGTATCTCATGGGAATGACATAGCTATCTCGTGGCCACGACTTAGTAACTCGTAGGAACGAGATAGTATCTCGTAGGAATGAGATAGTATCTCGTGGGAACGAGATAGATATCTCGTGGCCACGACTTAGTATGTCATGAGAACGATATAGTATCTCTTGGAAACGAGATAGCTATCTCGTGGCCACGACATACTAAGTCGTGTCTACGAGATAGTAACTCGTTCCCACGATATACTAAGTCGTGGCCACGACATAGCTATCTGGTGGCCACGACTTAGTATGTCGTGGGAATGAGTTAGTATCTCGTAGGAATGAGATAGTATGTCGTGGGAACGAGATAGCTATCTCGTGGCCACGACTTAGTATATCGTGGGAACGAGATAGTATCTCGTGGCCACGACATAGCTCTCTCATGGCCACGACTTAGTATGTCATGGGAACGAGTTAGTATCTCGTAGCCACGACTTAGTATGTCGTGGCCATGACTTAGTATGTCGTGGGAACGAGTTAGTATCTCGTTGCCACGACTTCGTATGTCGTAGCCATGACTTAGTATGTCGTGGGAACGAGTTAGTATCTCATGGCCACGACATAGCTATCTCATGGCCAGGACTTAGTATGTCGTGGGAACGAGTTAATATCTCGTGGCCACGACATAGCTATCTCGTGACCACGACTTAGTATGTCGTGGCCACGAGATAGAAGCAAAATTTCACATGTCCCCTCCATGCTTCCGTAATTCCGGGTGTTTAGTTCCTGCATATTTATTGTGTACGGTAGTGAAGTATTTTACTATTTGATTTCTAAAATGTAAAGAAATTTGACAAAAAAAATTGAGTTACCTGCTTGGGTCTCTAATTACAAGTTGTATCTAGTGACGTGTATGGCATGCCAAACCACAAAAACTAGATTATTAGATAATATGGCATTATCTCAGGTATACATTATCTGTATTTTTTGTGGTTTTGACGCAAATATTATATCATTTCCTCCAGATAATGACAAATAGAAAAAAAATTAACATAGGTCTCTATGAATTACTGAGGCAATACATGCTTATCTGGAGGTAATAGGGTATCATCTTGCTTATCTGTTTACAAGTAATGAACTTACTTATCAGGTAACTGGTACTGAACTATCTAATGATAAATGTCAAATTGGCATAATTTTTTTTAGAAAAATGACTATCAATCAATTCCTTACTTCTATTGTTTTGAAAAATACAGAGAATGCAAAATATTTCTTCAATAAAAAACATAATCTTTCGATATTATAACTTTGCAATTTTTCTCGGTCCTTGAAAATGTAGTGTTTTTTTTTTTGGTGTTTTTTTGTATTCAGACGAAATTTGGAGTCTCCGCACAACAAATTTTAAAAGAAATATACTTTTTTGATTTTTTAGTTGATACGATGTATTATTTTTGTTGGTTTCAATTAACAATTACTCAATTCTGCGAGGGTAGCACACTTACATGTAAATTTCATAGAATATTCATTTAAGTAACGATCACGGATGACTGGAGGACGAGACACGTAATTTTAAAAAATGAAATATTGTGATATGGTAATTTTTGATTGATAGACATAACTTTATTCACATAAACCACTTCTAGAAAAGACACAGAGAAAATACAGAATAGTATACAAAATTCGTTACAAATGGCAAATGGATAAATCTGAACAAAAAGGGAGAAAAAAAGAAAAATGTCTGTTACAATTGCAAAATTCGCTAGGCTTTCATAATTACATATTTTTTCAGTATATATACTTTGATCTGATACAGACTTAATTCGATTAATTATTGAAATTTATCTATTTACGTCTTATTGGTTGCAAAATAAATTAGATAATGCGATTAACCCGCAGATATTACGTCTGATTGGTTGTTAGATAAAACAGATAACAGATAACACACATTACTGCACGCTAAAACCATAAAAATGCAGATATAACAAGCTACTGTGTAATTCTTTTTTATTTGCAGATAAAACATTATTACCACATAATTTCATAACGATCCAGGTGTAAAATATTTATATGTACTTTTCTGGAGGAAACCAGATAATATATGTCAAGTAATGTGTGCCAAAACCGCAAAAATTCAGATAACAATGCATTACCTGAGATAATGCTATTTTATCCAATTTTTGTTGTTTTGGAGTGCCATAGACTGCAAAAGTAAAATAAATTTCAATACTAAAAGTAGAGCGAGGATGTTTAAAGTAGCTATTATTTTTTTCAGAAGCAATGAGTGGAAGGGAGGAAATTAAGTTTTGCATTCGTAGTCATCAATTCTTATTCGGTTCATGTATACCAATTTTGAGGAAAATCAAGATCACAGTTCATAATCTAACTGCAAGCGTTTACATTATTTCATACTGCAAAGAAAAACACAATAAAACTTTAATCAGAAACAACTTTTTAGATAAACAACTCAATTAGAAATTATTGGTCGTTAAATGAACAGCATCTTACAGACCGGCAATTTAATTTGATTTAGCTGATTTTGGCTTTCCTATTCAGATCCTATTGATAATTTGTTCTCTATCAGCTTTTACAAGTATTTCAGTTTAATGACTTCCAAATGTTTTCATTTGATCTGAAACTAGAGACTCTCAAGAGCCTGTAGCTCACCTGGTCCAAAGCTAGCATAGACAATAACCTCAATGATAAAGGGCCTCATTTCTAGTGTGATATTTATGGTCCACTGTGTTAGAGGAGATGATCTTTGAATGTGTTTTCCATAGGGTCCAATATTAAACTAAGTTCCCTGCTGTTGGCCATCCAGGATCTGATGGGGACTTGCCGGACACATTGTTTTAAAGGGGACTAACTAAGGAAAGTTGTGACCAAGTATTGTTTCGATTGGACAAGTAGTTTCAGAGGAGAAGATCTTTGAATGTGTTTTCCCATAAGGTACAATGTTAAACTAGTTCCCCGCTGGCTTGCCGGGCACATTTTTCAAAGGGGACCAACTAAAGACAGTTGTGACCAAGCATGGCTACAATTGGCCAAGAAGTCTCAGAGGAGAAGATCATTGAATGTGTTTCCCATAGGGTCCAGTGTTGAACTATGTTGGCCGCTGGCGGCCATCTTGGATTTGATGGAAACTTGCATGACACATTTTTCAAAGGGGACCAACTAAGGACAGTTGTGACCAAGTATGGTTCAAATTGGCCGAGTGGTCTCAGAGGAGAAGATCTTTGAATGTCTTTTCCCATAGTGTCCAATGTTAACCATGAGTGTATTTTTTTTGTCTGTCCGGAACATGTCTGGAACGTCCTCTGTGCCCCTGGTCAATAAATTGAAAAAAGAACAGTCAGCACAACAAATATGGTGGACAGTTTCATGATTGGAGAGTTGTTGTTAAAACAAATCGTGAAGAGGTCGTGTGCATGATATGTCGAGAAAAGGTCGGGAATCAATCGGGGTCCGATCGAGGTAGTCGTGAAGAGGTCGAAAAGGGATCGGTCTTGATCAAGTTTCAAAATTTTAGCCGATCATGCCGATTTCTACTCGACTTAAACTCATTCGCTTCTCGATTTATGCCGAGTCGCTTCCGGTCCAACTCGATCAGTACTCGATCATTACTCGACTAATACGATTCTTTCTTTTTTCCTATACATGATCTTCCCGACCATAACCCGATTTTTTTTCCTACCTGTATCGACCACTCAAGACCTTTACTCGATTTAACACGACAACATGTAATCTTTTCACAATATCACAATATGAGGCTTTCAACAGCCTCAGTGTCTCAGTAGGGCCTTACTTCAGTTTTAAAGGAGCCATCCAATGGACTCCAATGACTATTGTGATCAAGTTTGGTTGTTGATCATCTTTGATATGATGATAATCTGCCGGATCCTATCTCAAGTGGGGAACAGCCAAGGACTATTGCCTTCAATTTTGGTCAATTGGCAAAGTAGTTTCAGAGTAGAAGATATTTGAATGGCTTAGTAAGGTCAAATATTAAATTATGTTTCCCGTTAAATTGCATGCAGACAAGATAGATACTAATTTGAAATTGGAACATTCAAGGACTATTTAGACCAATTTTTGGCTGCAATTGGTACAGTGAAAATCCTTCTTGTACAATGTCTAACTTTGTCCCCCTTTGGCGGTGATCTTGTATTAGCTGATGATATGGCAGACACTATTTTGAAAAGGGACCATCATTGGGCAATCGTAACAAGTTTGGTCTAATTTGCTTAGGGGTTTCAGAGGTAACGTTTGAATGAGTTTTCCCATAAGATCCAATTTAAAACTATATTCCCAGTTGGCGATTATATATGATTAGAAGCGGACATGACGGTTTTTTTCACATTAAACCAATCGAGGTATTTCATGACTGCGGTTTCTGGGTAGAATATATTTGAATGCAAAGTTCATCAACAACGGACACAACATAATTTCAACAGCTCAATCTGGCTATATCAGGATTGTAGAAAAGAATATAAGATTGTGCATGCTACTAGTAGAATTAAAGGATCACGTGCAGAGGGCTTAAATTCGATCGACTAGCTGTTGAAATTGAATCCAAGATGTACCCAACACTTTCCAGAAACAGACTCACTAAACACATGAATTCAAGAATAAAATATTGTTTCTTCCGAGCAGGTTGGTTCTCTTATCACAAGAATTTATTCAAGCTAAATGACATAAGAAAAATGCGATTTTGAACATTTGTAACATGTACTAGAAGATAAAAAAATCTTTTAGATTTGCACCGGGCAAATGATGTACCTAACGGGCAGCCGCTCGCCATTTTCACTTTCTAAAAACAGAATTTTTCTACAGAACGCAGGTTTAAAGCTATACACGTAAACTACTGTAAATCTAGTTACCGATACCACCCATATCATGTGATGATTGTCTTCTGTTTTATATATCAGATTAGTCCTACATGTAATGACAGGAAAATCCCACAGTCGCATTCTGACGCATGATGAGGAGAATGACCTGCTAGTATGTGAAAGCGAACATTCATTCCTCTATAATGATGACTTTGAAGCATTTGCTATTGCCTAACCCAAGATACGCGCCTTCCGTGGCAGATTCGCTTTCTCTGCTACTCTATATCTATCACAGTAATCATTTTGTACTTGAAGCATCAGCCACATTGGCCACAAATTTTGCTTCTCTACCACCACCATGCAAAACTGTTCCCTGAATTTTCATGTTTTCCCCATATAAACAAACGTACTAACAGGACAAAACTCGAGCGCACTCGACCATTTCACGATCTTCTCCCGACCAGGTCTAGTTAATCAAACACAAATCGGGCTATGATCTGGCTCAATCTAACTAAGTCTGGTTGGTCGAATTAGAGTCGAGCATAGGTCGTACGTGAATCGTAAATGGTCGAGTGTTAGTCGTGTTAAATCGGGTAAAGGTCGAGTGGACATCGTGAGCAAGGTCTACCAATGAATTTTATGACGTTGATCGGGATAAAACAGCATGGTCCAGTTGATCGAGTTAGTCTGATCGGCGGTGTAAACCTAGCAGAAATCCTTTTTGGGCCCGATTTTTCAAATTTGTCTTATATTGAAAAATCTATATTTCAACTAAACATTTGTATGGAGAGAAGCTCGTTCAAAAGTTGTGATTTAGACAATAAATATAGCAAAGTTATCCTGGCTTCCATTTCGCGCACCTGCCATGTGGTACGTTTTGATTGGTCAGTTTCCATCAAAGTCCGTCAAAGTCAATTAAAAAATAGGATGGAGTTCTATTCCATCAAAGTCCGTCAAAGTTCGTCAAAGTTCTTTGACAAAGTTTTTGATGCAGGTTTACACGATAAAAAAACTTTGTCAAAAAAACTTTGACAAAGTTTTTGACGAAAAACTTCGATCGTGTAAACGGGCCTTAAATGACAAACAAATTAAAGGTGAAATAAAGAAGAGTAAAGCTGCTTAAATGTTGAAGTATATGACAAATAGTTTATGATATGGCATTTTTCATATCATATCCCAGATCACCCCCCGACCCATATTAGCCCTCTCGCCTCTGGCCCTCGGGCTTATATGGATGTCTCGGGATGATATGAGATATGATATGAAAATGCCATATAATAATCTCTATGTATTACTGGTATATAACAATTTTACTAGGAATTCATGATCTAATTACATTTGTTTGACAATAATATATGACGGTGATAATATATGCATATAAAAGAAAAGTTATGATGATTTCTTTTTTTATATTTCGTCGTTTTTTTAAAAGCCGCAACACAGAAATTAAATTTTCTGTATAAATGTGTGTTGTTTTCAATTTTATTATTCCGAAAAGAAGACGAAACCGGTTTCTCGCCTGGTACTAACTGAGACCAAACCAGATTCTTAGACACGACGAAGCCGGTTCCTAAGGTAATAACATGGTCACTTTCTTTTCCGTTTATAAGATGTTTTTATTTTTGAAGTTTAAACACAAGTTGAATCATTCGTACAAATCCAAACAGACAATTATGCCATTAAAGTGAGAAAACTCAATTAAATGAGTGATTTGGATAAATTCTTCAATCCGGTCACAGAAAATTGTTAATATCTACAATGTTTAAAGGCTAAATAGGTAAACTTTAGTATCCAGTGATTTATACATGTCCAATACGAATAAAAATACTGAATTATACACTGATCAAGCCGATGATAAGCTTGTATCTTGTCTTTAAATTACTAATTGTTGCCCGTACTTGTACCGACATATAGAAACATATAGAACATTGAGACGAAACTTATTTTGCCGGTTCCGGTTAGCCACAGTGATAACATCGTGGCTATTACTTGTCTAAAATCTAGCAAGTTATATAAAACTTGTCATTTGACTTTATTTGGTCTATAGAAGACACTCATGAAATAAAAAGTGGGAGTCGGTATGCAAACTTCTTTTAGCTATTGAAAAGCAGAGGAGTTCCGAAATCTGACACAAATTCAAAATGATGAGTGAGCCTTAAGCAAATATAACCTTTGATAGATGTATAACACCAAGACATGACACCCCCTCCCCCAATTCAATATGAAAAAGAAAGGAAATGGGGTAAATGTCAAGGAGACAACATCCCATATCCAGGTTAAAACGACCCAAAACAAAACAACAAAACAAAAGTTTTTTTTATGACTCTGGATGCACAGTGATTGTGACAAGGATATCCGAATCGTTGTAGTAATTATGCCAGTTATCTTTGATACTTAAAAAAAATGATATTTCAAAATTCAAATACTTGAAATACGAACTATAAACTTCTATACTGATATGTTTTAGAAATGTGAGATATCGTTGGAAAATGGCAGGCACTCCTCCAGATGGTCTTACCCCATACAAAGGAAGAGTACACATCGTTGTGAGCAGACCATTTGTAGAATTCGCCATCAAAAACACAACAGCCATACGTCTTTTACAATGGTTAGAACCGACTATCCATCCTGATGAAACGTTTTTCACAACATTGAATTTCAATCCTCAACTCCGTATACCAGGTTCATTTAATGGTACTATTATATAGTTTTTAGAAATTATATCTCCCCAAAGGATAAAATATACATCTAATTACAATATTTTGAATGAATTATCACAAATACATATATTCAATCTATTTTACCATAATAGTAAATCTTGAATTTGTTTAGACAAATTATCGAAGAAAAATAAAAAACAAATCAAACTAATATACATTTTGGAGTTAACGTATAATATATCAAATAGTTCATAGCAATTTAGGTCATATGGCAATTAATGGACCTTGTGGTCGCCCCAATAATACTATATGTCCCTCATTGCAATGAACTATTTTATACAGATTAAAGCAAATTATTATAAAGCAAATAACGATTGGTTCAATATATTTTCATTATCATTATTATTTTGTTTTATTTTTCTATGTATTTGTTTGTTTTGATATTCAGAATCTCATAATATTGATTCGTTACGCGAGAGCTAGAACAAATTGTACAGACTTTCTCATTAGACTTCGTTATCTCTTGAAGTCACCACTAGGTCTTCAACAATGAGCTTTACTCCACACCTCATAGCAAATTGAAGGCGGTCCTCAGCACCGGTTTGAGCGGAAGTCATTGCTAGATGTCAAGCAACGTTACGTCCATGTCTTTTGATTCCGTTACTCAATAGATGCATGATTGTCAACAAACATAAACTTAACTAGCAAAGTGTTCTTAAAATTGCTGTCATCTATTGCCCGACAAAGAGACTAATGGAAGACAATCACAACATTTAAAATAACCACCGGGCATCATCGAGGCAATATTAAGAATACTTGGCATAATAAAATCTTAAGACGTGGACACAATAAAAATGCCCGGGTTCGAATAACAACTTGAAGTTACAAAAAATAAAGAAGCAAAATTTGAAAGTATGATAGAGCATCAATATGACAAATTCTTTCAAGAACAAGTACACAATAACTGAAATTTATATAGAGCATACATCTCTCTCACGAGGGATCTTTTTTACAGACTCCACGCTGCAGGAGAGACAAACTACAGTCTAAAATTAAAAGGTCAATTGTTCAGAGAACAATTGCAAGGTCTTTCACCAGTTTTCACCATGATTACATGTTTGAGTTTTGATTTTGTTGTCTGTTTCAGTCAAAAATATGCAGACGACAATTAGACACGCATTTTCTCCTATACATTTGACCACCTATCTCTTATAGTTTACGAGTTTAAGCGATAACAAGGCCCAAAGTCATTCATGACCTTGACCGATGATCTTTGACTTTCACATTTTTAGATGAAAATACATCACCTATGAACAATGGTGAAGGTTTCAGGTCTCTACGACTTATNTATTAATTAATATAGAAATAATATATACATTTGTACTAGATTTATATAGTTAAAGCTGGTGGAGACAGACAAATAGTGAAATATTTATTTTTACAGTATTGCGTTGACTCGATTACTGTAAACGTCCCCGAAACTAAAATCATGTATCAAAGTGCGTGAAATTATTTCGAATTCTTATAACAAAACATGTGCATTACAGAAAAGAGTGGATATTGGGTAATAGCACAAAATACAATTAATATTTGACATTTAATTTCGAATTTGAGACTCTGCAAAATTGCATAGCAACTATGCAAGTATGTTTTTCGGCCATTGAAGGTGTTTCCTATTATTTTTCTTTATTCTATATATCTACAGTCTTTTAACGTTTTATTGTATATCATTAAGCAAGTTGATAATAACAAATTGAAACCAGATTTGCAATTGCAAGCAATAGCCGATGTCACCCCAGACTCCCCATTCGATGATTCCGCCTTCTTCGCAGCGTCAAAATCTACCTAGAAATCAATTTTCGTTGAAATTGGACAACGTTGAAATTTTGACGTATTTTGGCGGCCATCTTGGAAATGGCGCCATTTTGAATTTTTTATCGGTAAAAATATCATCTCCTTATATTGATCTAACTTCATGCCAAGTTTCATTAAATTACACCCAGCCATTTAAACATAATCGATCGGACAAAAATCATTGGAAGAAGAAGAAGAAGAAGAAGAAGAAGAAAGAGAATAATCAGAAGAAACGTAGAATAACAACATGTCACCCCGACAAAGTCTGGGGTGACATAATTAGATATAACTAAATACCGAATTGGCTGTGCATTTACATTCTGCATATGCGCATTTCGACAACTTATATCTTTTCAGTGAAGATAAAATGTAAATATTTGGAAGACCATAAACTCAAAGATGTTTAAAAAACTAATAGAGAACAAATAACCAAATGTGATCCATATGTTAAGCCAAAAACAGCTAAGGACAGAGCTTTGCATGACGGAAATACTCTTAAGTTTTCAACAACATGTAATTAACTGTTTTACTGAAGTTCACACTGTGAGTGCCTTTGTTTTTAGTGTTTCTTTGGTTTGTGTCTGTCAGAGTCAGTGTTTTCTGTGTCAACCGTATATTGTTTTCTGTGTCCTCGTTTTTTGGCCATGTCTTTGGATTTCGATTTTTGTAAATTCCACTCCTTTGTTCCTTCGGTAGTCTACTGCCGTTGTTTGGTATATGTGTTTGCAAAAGTATTGTGCACCATGAGATGACAACGCATAAAGACCAACGCACTTAACATATATCTAGAATTTTTTTTATATCTTTATAACTATATTTCAGGTAAGGTAAATAGATCAGAAATTCAAGGATTTGGTTCAAGTTTAAACAGATACAAACGCTGGATTTTTTTGCGAGACAAAGATTATAAATGCCATGGTAAATTTGTGCGTGGGATATGTATTCCTGGAACAGCTGATCTACCTGTATTAGACAAACGTCCTGAATTATTCCTTAATAAGCTATACTGGGACTATAACCACTACGTGTTTGATTGTTTGGAAGAGTTGATATACAACAGGACAGTGAACGGTCTCCATGGCATTCTCAATCTTAATATGTCAATATATTCAAACATGTACTTTGTCAAGCACTCAGTTCAATCATAGGCATCCTCTTGTTAAAGACCTGACAGTCTCTTTTGTTCATGATACCCTTTTCAAATATAATTTGTTTCTGTAACAGTGTAGGAGAGTGTATTCAAAAACATTATAGAATAAAATAATGTTAAGATATTTGACTAAATGTGCTTAAGTCAGGTAAGCTTGATTTGTATAGACTCTGTACCGAATTTTAAAAATGTTCATTGCAAGGTGATATAGTTCAAAAATTGTAATGCTTAAGGCTGTTATATATTTATAAATACTTGTAACTGAAACTAATAACAAAATATACAAATGATTTGCAAAAGTAAATTTTTATTAATTAATAAACCCAATATTAATTAAAGTTTAACAGAAAATTCAGCATCAGAATTTTAAAAAGGCATATGACAATGCAGACACAACACAAACGTAGACGACGGAATAAACATACAAACTAGAACTTAGCACAGCAAATGGTTAACCAATAGCAATTTGAACCTTCCCCTTAAAGGGATATCATAACAACTCCAGAGGGGTCAACATAATAACTTTTCCAGTTCCGCATAGCATACGCTTTCAAACACCAATTTACTAGTTTTCGTAATCGTTATACATACGGCATCCCAAAAAGAAAGTTTGAACTCGTATTCTAGTAGTTCCATCTATATCCATTCAGTATGAAACTATTATGATAAAACCTTTAAGGATGTAGTAAGGTAAAATTTAATAAATCTGTGATTATACCCCCCGCTTTGCGGGAGGTATATAGTGTTCATGGTGTCCATCCGTCCTTCCGTCCGTCCTTCCGTCTTTTTGTACACAACAGCCGCTATCCATTACTCCTCCTAAACCAATGATCGGAATTTCATGAAACTTATGCAGGAGCTTAATTACATATTGTAGATTTGCACTACGCTTTTTGTTTTCAAATAATTCCTTCATTTCCAGATTTTTGACATGTTCTGGACTTTGTCATTTTAGCTCAATGCAAACCATATGGTGACCACTTGGTATCCACTACTCCTCCTAAACTGCTGATCAGAATTTCATGAAACTTATGCGGGAGCTTAATAACATATTGTAGCTGTGCAATATGCTTTTTGTTTTTCAATAATTCCCTTTTTACCAGATTTTTGACATGTTTTGGACTTTGTCATTTTAGCTCAATGCAAACCATATGATGACCACATGGTATCCACTACTCCTCTTAAACCACAGACTGGAATTTCATGAAACTTATATAGGAGCTTAATTACATATTGTAGATGTGCACTACACTTTTTGTTTTTCAATAATTCCCTTTTTTCCAGATTTTTGACATGTTTTAGACTTTGTCAATTTAGCTTAATGCAAACCATATAGTGACCTCCTGGTATCCACTATTCCTCCCTGACCACTGATTGGAATTTCATGAATCTTATGCAGGAGCTTTATTACATATTGTAGATGTGCACTACGCTTTTTGTTTTACAATAATTCTTTTCTTTCCAGATTTTTGACATGGTTTGGACTTTGTCATTTAAGCTCAATGCTAACCATATGGTGACCACATGGTATCCACTACTCCTCTTAATCCACTGATTGGAATTTCATGAAACTTATGTAGGAGCTTTATTACATATTGTAGATGTGCACTACGCATCTTGCTTTACAATAATTCTTTTCTTTCTAGATTTTTGACATGTTTTGGACTTTGTCATTTAAGCTCAATGCAAACCATATGGTGACCACATGGTATCCACTACTCCTCTTAATTCACTGATTGGAATTTCATGAAACTTATGTAGGAGCTTAATTACATATTGTAGATGTGCACTACGCTTTTTTTTCCATTTTTTTTTTCAGATTTCTTTACATATTTTCGACTTTGTCATTTTATAGCTCTTGAAATTCAAACCACGAGGTATCCACTGCTCCTCTTAAACCTCTGATTCGAATTGAATGAAACTTATGCAGGAGCTTTTTTACATATTGTAGATTTGCATTACACATTTTGTTTCCCAATTATTCCTTTTTTGGCAGATTTTTATATGTTTCGGACTTTGTCATTTTAGCTCTTTTACCTCAATGCAAACCATATGGTAAATACCTGGTATACATTTCTCCTCCTTGACCACTTATCAGAACTTCATGAAACTTATGCTCGACCTTTATTACATATTGTAGATGTGCAATTTGCATTTTGTTTTCCAATTTTCCTTTATTCCAGATGTTTAAGAAAATGCAGGAAGAGGCGAGGCGGGGGTATCCGTGGCCCACTAGGCCACAGTAACTTTAGTTTTAAATTGATATCATAAATGGAAAGAGCATTGGTAATGGAATAAATTCAGCTAAAATATTGATAGGTTATGGAACCTTGTTTTCAAGATAGTTCACATTTTAAAAATAGTGGGGGAAAAAGCTGTCTTGGACTTTTACCTTAGTATAGCATGGACATTTTATTGATTTCATTCACATGGAAGGAAAATCTGCAATCTAATGAACTCTTGCTTACTGACTTTAAATGAGCTGAGGCTTTTGATGACTAAAAATTGGGTGTAATGGGGCAAAATATTTTACATGACAATAATGGATAAAATGTGAGAAATCCGAATGACTTTTACGAATTTCAAAAACCTCACCTCACTGCATCCTTAAGATTGTTTCTGATAGATTCTTGACTGTTCTTTACAACGTCGTAAAATGTCCGTTTTCTGTCCATGACATAGAATAAAAAAGATAACAGCCTACAATGGCCGAAAAACATAGCTGCATGCCATAAAGTAAATAGGAACTGCACAAGAAAAACCCACAACGAAAATACAAAAGACAACGTAAATATCGATAGGAACTCGGGACAGCCGGACTTGGTACCGGCACTAGCAAAAGCCAGCGATAGGGTTAATCCGGTTTACGGGTACCCAAACCTCCCCTTTATCTGTCCCGTTTTCCTATAGTATAATAAACATGCGAATAAAACCCATACAGGTAGACTTCTAACTCCATGACCACAATCTTGAAAAAGAAAATGGGGGAACAAACCGTAATTCTGAAAGATGGGTCAAGGAGTGCTCGCCGTTAAACTGCCGGCTAGCTCGAGGAGCCTAGTCTGCTGGTAAAGCACAGTCGCAATACGGAAGAAAAATCAAACTAAAAACTCCCAGATGGGTACGGTAAAGAATCATCATGTATTTCAGTAGACGTCGGCAGTATCAGTGAGAGGCCAGTATATGTGTAAAATCCTCAGGTCACTGGATCCCAAAGCTAATTTAACGGACACGTGCAGAATATCCTGTCGATATCCCCTATTGCTTAACGATTGTAAGTTACGTCCCAGTTTTTCTGGATTTTTAATCAATCAGTTTCTGGCATTTTTTAACAACATTTCCGTAAAATTGAGAATGGGAAATGCCCTTAGTAATAAGCTGTTTGCGAGTGACATAATGTTTAGATATCAAATGTTCATATCTTCGATGAAACTTTTTAAATGTATTTAACAATTTATGAAATCTGTAACCTTGCTGCAAACGTTTTGAAGTGATAGTAAGGTTACGTTCATTGAAGTCGTCAAGAGTAGAACAAACGCGTGCGAATCGTACCAGTTGAGAAATATAAACTCCGTAGGATGGGGCTAGAGGAACTTCGCTGTCAAGAAAAGGGAAATTAGTAATACTGAAATCAAAATCGTATCGTCCCTTTTATCGTAAATTTTAGTCTTTACTAGAGTCAACGCTGATAATTAGATCCAGAAAAGGGCAATATTTGGAATCATTATTTGCTTATTAAGTTTCAGTTGTTGTGGTTAAATGATGTCGACATAATCTAAAAACTGGGGATTGTCAACAGTAAGGATATCGCCAATATACCTGCTATTATCATTGAAAATAGAAATAAGTTGATCACTATTTTGTATGGTCCCATTTTGTAATTTTTTCATGAAGTCACGTTCGTAACAGAAAAGAAAGATCTGTAATGAGAGGTGCAAAATTTGTACCCATGGGAGTTCCAATGACCTGTTGATAAACAATAATGTTGCCAAAACGAACAAAAATGTTGTCAAGCAAAAGATTAAGTGCTCTAATCGTATCATCACACGTCCATGAGGAATGATTGTTGTAAAAAAAAATATTAGAAAAGAATGCTTGCTTTTTGTTACAACAAATAAACTGCAGTCCAGAAAATTTAAAAGACCATTTAATCAGTTGTCCCAATTTAGATTTAATCAAATTATGTATGTTATGTTGAAGCGTTGTATAAAGTGTAGAAAAATCATAGCTGTCGATAGATAAAACTGGTTTTGTATTGATTGCAATTTATCTAAAACTTCAATAGAGTTTTTTACACTCCAAAAGTAATTAACACCAGAGTTTTGATAAGTTTTTTCACAATATTTTATAAATAACTCCTTTATACAAGAAAGTGTACTGGTTAAATGGATGGACAAGTTAGTCGTAGAACAGTTACTCGATGCTGAAATAAAAGGATGCTTGTAGGGGTTTTTGTGATGGATAGGAATCCAGTACGTTGTAGGCAAGGAGTTATCTTTAGGTGGAACTTTGAGCATTTCTGTATCCTTGTAATGTTGTTTGGTGAGAGTTTGTTCATTACAATTGATGGGTTTGAAAGTATTAGACTTGGCCAATTCGTTTTGTTGGACATCGATATAGTATTTCTTTGAAATGATTGAAACGTTGTTGGAAGTTTTGTCAACAGGTACAAACACATATGTTTTGACAAGATCTCTCAGTTTAGACTTAATTCTGTTGATGTGGCTCATCATAATTATCTTCATAAAAATTAATTCTGATGGTGATCTTGGTAATAATTTTATCTTTGAACAAATTCAGTGCGTGTTTGTCTGCACTTTCGCATTTGCCCCATTTTATACAATACTTAGTGACTGTGTCTTTAATGATTTCAAAACAAGCTTGTCAGTTAATTTTAGAAGGTGGGCGATATTTAGGCCCTTTTCTAAAGAAGCGTTGAACTTCTTTATCTTAAATGATGTTTAAGTTCCCCGTTAATATATATCCGCAAGGGTCATGTATCTATTTTAATATATGTCCGCAAAGGTCATGTATCTTTTTTTTATGGGTGATTTGATTTCTTCTGAATGATGATGAAGAAATTTATGTATGACCATGATTAATGGAACTTTAAATCGTATATACCATCTTGCTTTATTGTATTTGTCTATCACTAGCATTTTTGTCGTTAAAAGTTTCATGGATTTTTTTATCAATATTATCTGTGTAAATGAATGTCAATTGACCATAAACCAGTATGCTATAAGAAATAAATTACAGCTCCAAAAATGAAAACATTTCATACAACTTTGCAATAAATGTATGTAGAGAAAAATTCTTTGATGCAATAGCATTGACAAAAATTATTTTTAGCTTACCTGGTCTTGAAAGGCCATGTGAGCTATTGCCATCACTTGGCGTCCGTCGGCGTCCGGCATCCGTCGTAAACTTTTTTCATTTTTCTCCTCTGAAACCTCTGGGCCAATTTTAACCCAACTTGGCCTTAATCATCAGCAGGGTATATAGATTCATAATTAATTTCTTAATTGTGTTCGATTAGTCCGAGGATCAAACCACATGAATGCTGTTACTAAAAAAAGCACATAAATTGATGAACACGGAATCTTTGAAATAAAAAGTATTCTTATACATATTATAAACTAGATTATAAGGAGAACCCCTGCCAATTTTTTATGAAAAGGGGGTGGGCTCCGAATGTTTTAATTTCAGCATTTCATATTACCTGGATTATAAGGGGAACCCCTGTCCATTTTCATTTTCCATTTTTTTTTGAGCAGTGGTCTGAAATTGGTTGTAATGGATAGTAGAGCCTTCATTTGCCACGGAAACCAAACCAGAACACTGAATCTTTGAAAAACAGTATTCTGCACCGTATTTTTCTTCTAAATTTTAGAAATATATATAAACTAGGTTTTAAGGGAAACCCATGTGCATTTTTTTTAATAGTTGTCTGAAATGGGTTGTAATGGATAGTAGAGCCTTCATTTGCCACGGAAACCAAACCAGAACACTGAATCTTTGAAAAACAGTATTCTGCACCATATTTTTTCTTCTAAATTTTAGAAATATGTATAAACTAGATTATAAGGGAAACCCCTGCCATTTTTTTAGAAGGACTTGGAATGTTTTGATTTCAGCATTATGTATTACCTGGATTATAAGGGGAATCCCTGCCCAAATTTTCTCTGAATGGTGGTCTGAAATTAGTTGTAATTGATAGGGGAGCTTTTGGTTGCCATAGAAACCAAACTAGAAAACTGAAATTTTTTGAAAAAAATGTTCTCTGATATATACTTTTACGATTTCAGCAATATTCAAAAACTAGATTTTAAGGGGAACCCCCTGCCCATATTTTTTTTTATGAAAGACACTTGGAATGTTTTGACTTCATGCAGCTATCAGCAATATATATCACCTAGATTATAAACCCTGCAAAATTTTTAGCCAAGTTACAACAAAGTCAAACATCCTGCGAAAGTTCCATTATAAGTCTCTGATTGAAATAAAAGAATTCATATGCTTATGTACAACTATTTGTATATTCGATGATGTTCTTATGAAAATAACAAATATTCGCAACTCGCTTTTCGCACTTTTGGTGCGTTTTCTGATTTTTGAATTTATAACTATAAGAGATAGAGGTCAACTTTCAATAGCAAAAATATGTAGCATGTAAAGATCTACCCACCTGGAAATTTTGAAGAAAATCTGAATACCCATATAGGAGTAATTGTCTTTTATTTGGTCATTTTTTTGTAATTTTATACGTTTATTATATTTCAACAACGATTTAAAATGCAGGTTAAGTTTAAGATACAAAAATCTGCAGTATGTAGGTACTCCAACGAAAAATTTTGTAAGCACTTTTTTATGATTTATCAATTTTCAATGCATAAATACACAATGATGACATGGTGCATGAAGACGCACGTTAAGTGTTGTATTTAAATTACGACCTATACTTTTTAAATGCAAAGTTTCAAATCGATTCATGAATGCACGTAGGTGCACGGGAATTTTAATTTTTACGTGTTTTTGCAGTTTTCTCGAATTTTGTTCGTAATTTATCGTAAATAGTGTTCAAAGCGTCGTAACTCCAAATAATTTTTGAACCAGTTTCTCCATAGCTCCTATAGAACTGGTAAATGCGAAGAAAATGAAAAACCGGAAGTGGACTAAATATACTTTGTTAATGATGTTAATATATCTTTAATCTTAATTTTTTGGAGATTAAAAGTTTAATGTCTAATTATTGAAGCAGATAGCTATCTTTTTGTACCATAATATTCATTCAATTCGAACATTCAATTTTTTTGTTGGAGTATGTCAAGGACTTCATTTTCTGCATGATGGAAGTTGCCTGACGTGCCTGCACCTCATCCAAGATGACCACCAGCCGGGAACTTAGTTTAACATTGGACCTGGCTGCGAAACACATTCAAAGATCTTCTCCTCATACGGCAACATCGAAAACACCAAGAAACAAGGACACCACATCAGTACTAGTATGAGACAGAAAAGAATAATGAAGACACAAATACAGACGAACAATATGGACCCAATAAAAACCAAGGGTGAGATCAGGTACACCGGTAGAGTAAGCATCTCCTGCTTCTTATAAGACACCAACCGTTTTGAACATGTCACCTCCGGTAGTAAAGTCAAATCAGTTAGAGGAAAATCTGTAAAAGGAAAGATCTGTTGTCATATAGGAAACAGATATACGATAGCGGTCGACAAGATCGTGATATCGACCGTAAAACTTCTGTAGTGATGACTTCAAGTCATGGGTAACATACCATTGGTCATGTAGCCAATTTGTAAACAACCGAGCTCTATCAAGGTAGTCAGTATATCGACCACAGGCCCTTGAGTAGCGAATGAGTTGGGTGATGTAAATATCATATGCTGCCGCTTTCGGAATGTTGCTACAAAGAAAAAGGAAATTAATTATCGGAAAAATAAGGTCACTGCGTTTGTCATACAGCCTAGTTTTAAGTGTACCTCTGTTGTCAATTTCAAGATGAAGGTTAATGAAGGAGGCGGGTGTGAAGTATCTGTAGGATCCTTATTGATAGATAAGATGAAGAAAATCAACAAAGTTTAGGTTGCTGAGTGATAGAATGTCATCTATATAACGGAAGCTGAAATTAAAGGACTGGGATAGGCTCTTATATTTATTTTGAAGCCCTTCGATAAATTCAGTGCCATAGGAGTGGAGAAACATGCAAATCAAATTTATTGTGATCCTGACAGGTGAATGCAAGCATATCGAGAAGAAGAAGTGTCACAAAGTAAGAATAAATCCTATTTCCCCGATACACTGAGTTTCGAAGATGTATAGTGATGGCCATGTGTATTTTTATTTGTCATTTTTGATAAGTCTGTGTTGTAAGTGTGTAATATAGTCTATGTTTCACAGCTGATTCGTTACGAAAGAGCTAGCACAAATTATACAAACTTTCTAATAAGACTGATTGATTGATTTTGATTGATTCATTGTTTGATTGATTGTTTATCGTCAACTATAGCAATATTTCAGCTATATCGTGGCGTGTACTGTTGATAAAATAGTAATAAATATACATTTAAAAGGGTTATTTAAAACATATTGGTATGATGTATAAAAGATTAAATCATATACTTAAGGTAAATAGATCAAATTTGATGAAATTTAAGAATTGGATAATAGACTTTTATCTTACTATACAAATTAACAGCTCTTAAAAATTGAATAATTTTGTCGCCAGCAACGTCTGGAAATACTTCTTTAAGAGAATCAGCTGTATAAAATATGCCAAATATAATTATCTTCGTGACCATCTTATAAATCAAATCTGTCTCATACGATCAATCAAAGTTCTTTAATAAATACTAGTCCCTGTCGAAAACAATTGAAGTTTCGGTCCAAATTGTAATTGAAGATGCATTTTTGCTTAATACTGGGGTGTGCATTTCTTTTGTCGGACTTTCAATAGCAATTGCTGTTGAGTGACAACCGGATATTGCCGCATTGGAAGGGAAGGTTAAGTGCGGTTTAGTACGCTTGACAATTTTCAGGTATAATATTTGGGCTACATATATTGATTGGTGAATAGATTTGCTTTTAATTCTAGATGCGGATTAATTTTCTGTTAAAAAAATGAAGTTATTTTCGTCAGATATGTGTTTACTTTAATTATACAAAGTTAACACTGACACTGATTTGGTGCCACTTTAAATATTCCAAATACTCGTCGGTTACATCGCGCAGCCACATGAGTTAATCATAATCGTCTGACCTCATAGAAAAAATGATCATATGTTTGATAAAAAAATCGGGACAAAATTTTCTACATAAAGCTTGTATTAAACTTCATCCATTATTTTGTTGAAGCATAAAAGACGATCAAAATTAATTATTCGTCATGAATGAATATGCAAATAAAACTAGATGTTGTCGGAACGACAGCTATCCCCGCACTCCCTGTTTGACACCCCCTGGGCAAAATTTTTCCAAATATTTTTGAAATACAAATATTGATAGTAGTTATTTTTACAAAAAGAATTTAAGGATATATGATCGTTTGCAGAATTCCAAAAAATTAGAGGTGTTTGAGACTTTCAGGAAATATACCAAAACTGGAATCAAATATATTTGAAATCAAATTGATGAAAGTGTTTGTCCTAAATTAAAGAAACTCTTTAAGTACGGTTGCTAGGCAGAATTCCAAAAAATAAGTGATCTTTGAGACTTTCAGGAAATTTACCAAGATTAGAATCAAATATTTTTGTAATCAAATTGATTAAAATGTTCGTCCTAAACTAAACAAACTATTTAAGTATGGTCGCTAGGTATCATTCCAAAAAATAAGTTGTCTTTTAGACTTTCAGGAAATTTACCAAAATTGGAATCAAAAATTTTTGAAATCCAATTTATTAAAGTGTTTGTCCTAAATTAAAGAAGCTAGTTAAGTACGGTTGCTAGGTAGAATTCCAAAAAATAAGTGCACTTTGAGACTTTCAGGAAATTTACCAAAATTGGAATCACAAATTTTTGAAATCAAATTGATGAAAGTGTTTGTCCTAAATTAAAGAAGCTATTTAAGTACGGTTGCTAGGTAGAATTCAAAAAAATAAGTTGTCTTTGAGACTTTCAGGAAATTTGCCAAGGTTAGAATCAAATATTTTTGAAATCCAATTGATTAAAATGTTCGTCCTAAACTAAACAAACTATTTAAGTACGGTTGCTAGGTAGAATTCCAAAAAATAAGTGGTCTTTGAGAGATTCAGGAAATTTACCAAAATTGGAATCAAAAATTTTTGAAATCCAATTGATGTAAGTGTTTGTCCTGAATTAAAGAATCTATTTAAGTACGGTTGCTAGGTAGAATTCCAAAAAATAAGTGGTCTTTGAGACTTTCAGGAAATTTACCAAAATTGGAATCAAAAATTTTTGAAATCCTATTGATGTAAGTGTTTGTCCTAAATTTAAGAATCTATTTAAGTACGGTTGCTAGGTAGAATTCCAAAAAATAAGTGGTCTTTGAGACTTTCAGGAAATTTACCAAAATTGGAATCAAAAATTTTTGAAATCCAATTGATGAAAGTAAAGAAGCCATTTAAGTACGGTTGCTAATTTACCAAACTTGGAATCACATTTCAGAATTCTGAATAATCAAAATCTCATTTTCTATAAAAAAAGATTGTTAATATACATAATTATATGCTGAAATTTCAAAAAATATGAGTCTTTGACATTTTCAGGAAATTTACCAAAGTTGGAACCGGAATCATAATTCTGAAAGCTTATTGCAAATCTGCAGACTATATGCAACAATTCTGCATAAACATTTTATAACTAAATCCAAAAATGAAGGAGGAGTTTGTGTCACATGCCACATGTGTCAAAATCGATACCTTTGGGCCTTTGTCAAAATCAATATCTTGGGGCCTCTTGTTTGCATCAAGATAAAGATAAAAAATCCGAAAGCTTATTGCGCATCTACAGACTATATGCAACAATTCTACAATAAAATTAAATCCATAAATCCATAAATGTAGGAGGAGTTTGTGTCACATGCCACATGTGTAAAAATTGACATCTTGGGGCCTTTTGTTTGCACCGAGAGCAATATCAAAAATCCGAAAGCTTATTGCGCATCTACAGACTATATGCAACAATTCTACATCAAAATTAAATCGCTAAATCCAAAAATGTAGGAGGAGTTTGAGTCACAAGAAAGTGTGACGGACGGACGGACAGACGGAGGGTATAACATTATCCCCGAACTTTCTTCGAAAGTGCGGGGATAATTTTGGAGTATAGTCCATGGGCTCTTATGAACCCTACCCACATTTTTCAGTCCTTCTATATCCCCTCTTCACAATTAAACATGTTAACATGAGCATAACCTGCACGCAATGTTGGAACAGGCCCCTTTCTTAGACCCACCAAACGAAATTTTGGAAAATTTCTTTTTTTATCCAAGTTTTTCTTTCAATTGCTTCAAATTGTTGATTGGAAACTCTCAATTATAAAAAAAAATGGCATAGAATGATAGCTTATGGTATTAGGTTTACAAATATTCCACATAAATACCATTTCTATACCCAATACGTTATAAAAATTGAAAAATGATATCCCTACTCCTTCGAAATGTTGACATAAATTTTAAGATTTTTCTCGAAATTGTGTAAGTTCAATGGTCGTTAGAAACCAGTATGTTTTTCATTTCATTATTCTTGGAATTGTTTTAAGTCTTTTAATATCCTTTCTTTCAAATTAATTAATGAAAGGAAGATAACAGGAAACACTTACAATGGCGAACATTACAATCGCATGCCACAACCAACCAGGGAACTGCACAAGAAAAACAATAAAATGAAAAAAGACAAACAAAGATAACAATAGGAACTCAGGATAGCCAGACTTGGTACCGGCACTGGCAACAGCCAGCGGTAGGCTTAAACCGGATGTATGGGTACCCAAACCTCCCCTTTCTCTATCCCGTTTCCCTATAGTATAATAAACATACATAAGTTTACTTTATGTCTATAGGAGTCTAGGATGATGTTCATTTCGCTGAACTTGATTACTCTTTATTCAGGGGCCGACTCCGACCTGCCATTGGGTGTGGGGTTTTCCAATACATGTAGACCACTAACTCTAAGACCACAATCTTGAATAGGAAATAATAGACAAAACGTAATTTAGAAAGATGGGTCGAGGAGTGCTCGCCGCTAAACTGCCGGCTATCTCAAGGAGCCTAGTCTGCTGGTAAAACACTGTCGCACTACGGAATAATAATCAAATTCAAAACCTCCCGAAGGGTTTTGAAAAGAATCATTATGGATTTCAGTAGACATCGGCAGTATCAGTGAGAGGCCAGTGTAATTGTAAAATCTTCAGCTCAATGGATCCCAAAGCCAATTTAACGGAATGATGAAGGATATCTGGTCAATATCCCCTATTACGTAAAGAATGTAAGTTACGTCCNAAGATAACAGGAAACACTTACAATGGCCGAACATTACAATCACATGTCACAATCAACCAGGGAACTGCACAAGAAAAACAATAAAATGACAAAAGACAAACATAGATAACGATAGGAACTCGGGATAGCCGGACTTGGTACCGGCACTGGCAACAGCCAGCGGTAGGGTTAAACCGGTTTATGGGTACCCAAACCTCCCCTTTCTCTATCCCGTTTCCCTATAGTATAATAAACATACAAATAAAACCCAATACAGGTAGACCACTAACTCTAAGACCACAATCTTGAAAAGGAAAGAATAGACAAAACGTAATTTAGAAAGATGGGTCGAGGAGTGCTCGCCGCTAAACTGCCGGCTAGCTCAAGGAGCCTAGTCTGCTGGTAAAACACTGTCGCACTACGGAATAATAATCAAATTCAAAACCTCCCGAAGGGTTTGGTAAAGAATCATCATGGATTTCGGTAGACATCGGCAGTATCAGTGAGAGGCCAGTGTAATTGTAAAATCTTCAGGTCATTGGATCCCACAGCCAACTTAACGGAATCATGAAGAATATCTGGTCAATATCCCCTATTACGTAAAGAATGTAAGTTACGCCCCAGTTTTTCTGGATTTTTTATCATTTTTTGACATTTTTAACAACATTTCCGTAAAAACGAGGATGAGAAATGCCTTTAGTAATAAGCTGTTTCCGAGTCGCATTATACTTAGATACCAAATATTCATATCTTCTAAGCATGTAAACATAATGGTAATATGCTTTGAATGATCAAACTATCACTTTTTAATAGACAAATAAATCACATCTTTGAATATTTTTGTCCCTTTTTTTGTCTCATCGTATCTATGAATGAATCAAATTTATGAAAAGTTGGTATTAAATGGAAGAACATAATGTCTTCCTTACACCTGGTACAAATTATGGCAAATTTGAAGAATTATAAACTTCCTACATCCATAAAACTTACCCCTACCCCAACAAATTTACTCTAAAATTGTCAATTCTTTGTCTATTTTCGCATAAAAATTACCAGAACACACAAATTTTGTGTTTTTATATGACAAGGTGCATGAATTATATTGTAATTCCGTATATTTACAGCCATTTGTTGACTAAAACTCGATATCTTGCCCGAAATTGATGAAAAATAGGCATTTTCTACATTTCAGATTTGTCCAAAGTTCACTGTTTAATCATTATACATGCGATCTGCATATATACCAATTAATTGTTCTTACGGATATCTAAGTTGTCTTAAAACATTGCATAGAAAAAAAGGAGTGTTTAATAATGCCTAAAATCGTACCCCTACCCCCAACAGATTTTCATTCAAATTGTCAATTTTTTCTCTATGTACGCATACAAATAACAAGAACGCGCGAAATAAGTGTTGTATATGACAATGTAGCATGAATTACAGTGGGGCGCAGACATAACCTTTCATAAAGTAAACTTGAATCAGTCATAAAAACTGCTCTAAGTTTACTTAGAACAGGTATCAAGACTGCTCTAGAACAGTTCTAAGTCTGCTCTAGAATCCTGACCGCTCTGACCAGTTATGGTCATCGCTAGAATCCTGACCGTTTTGGTCAGAGCTATGACTGCTCTGACCTGTTCTACCCATGAACGTTCTAGCTAAGTCTGTTCTGGCCATGACCGTTCTACTTAAGTCTGTTCTGGCCATGACTGCTCTCAGCTGACCTGTTCTAGCTAAGACCGCTCTCATACCAGCTCTTGTCACAGCCCTGGTAAATATTCATAAAGTGTCCCATATACACGTATTTCATGAATATCAAAATTAGTTATAATATAAAAACAAAATTAAATAAAAATTAGAATCATGAAATGAATTTTTCGGATATAAAATTGCACTTTGCCGGTAAGTGCTGTTATTCGCGGATAATTATTTACATGTGTTTATCCAGGTTAATTAAAAAGTGTAAGAGTTATTTCCCTTTTCGTGATATACCCGAAAACTGAATCGCAAAATTATTATATTAAAAATTTTAAAAATCGTTAATTTAATTATAGGAAAAATGTCAATCATTATCAGATTACGTTTACTGAAAAAAAATAATTATTTAAAACATCGTAAAATAAGGGGGATATTTATGTTTTTTTTTTATTTAAACGTTTCGGGCTCGAAAAAAAAGAAAAACTGACACAATCCAATTTCAAATCCAGTACAAATTCTAGGACCAAAACAGCTGTGCCCAGAGCAGACTTGGGGAAAACGGTCATTACCAGAGCGGACGTAGATAGAACGGTCTTGGCTAGAACAGACTTAGATAGAACAGTCATGGCTAGAACAGACTTCGGTAGAACGGTCAAGGCTAGAGCAGACTTAGGTAGATCGGTCATGGCTAGAACAGACATGATTCTAACACCAGAGCAGTCAGGATTCTAGGACTGTTCTAAGTCTGCTCCAAGTTAACTTCAAATTAACTTTTGCCTTTTTCTCGTGACTGCTCTACAATTTAACTTGGACGAACGGTTATGTCTGTACCCCACTGTACTTTATGATTTTGGATTTTTTAACAGCTATTTGTTATTGCAAGCATAAGATCAGAATGACATTTATGACCCAACCTGACCACAGATAGCAATAAATGATCATAATTATTAATCGAAACTATTTCCAAACCATTAAATCTGCAAGCATAAGGTCAGAATGCAATTATATGACCCAACTTGACCACAGATTGCCATAAATGATCATAATTATTAATCGCAACTATTTCCACAGACATGAAATGTGCAAGTAGAAGGTCAGAATGCAATTTTATGACCCAACTTGACCGCAGATTGCCATAAATGATCATAATTATAAATCGCAACTATTTCCACAGCAATGAAATCTGCAAGCATAGGATCAGAATGACATTTATGACCCAACCTGACCAGAGATGGCCATAAGTGATCATAATTATTAATCACAACTATTTCCACAGCCATGAAATCTACAGGCATAAGATCAGAATGACATTTTATGACCCAACCTTACCACAGATAGCAATAAATGATCATAGTTATTAATCAAAACTATTTCCACAGCCATGAAATCTGCAAGTATATGGTCAGAATGACATTTTATCACCCAACCTGACCACAGATAGCCATAAAATGTCATATCTTATTTCTCGCTACTATTTCCACTTCCATGAAATATGTAAGAATAAGGTCTGAACGACATTTGATGACCCAGCCAACCAACAAATAACAATATATGGTCAGAATCATTGATCAAATTTTACCACAGCTATATGATATATATATGAAATATGCAAGCTTCAATTAACCAACCCATATAGCCAGAGACACATAGATTATCTATATGTCTCCGATATAACCATTGAGGGTAATTATTTTTCATTGCAACTTTTATCACAGCCAAGAAGTTTGAGCCATATTTGACATATTTCCAATAGCAATGATTTGCTAGTTATAAAAACCAAATGAATTATCAGGGCCATTATTTGTCTGCCTGCTTTAGGAGACCAAACGGTCACCAAGCTAAGGCCTTTTAATTGGAGGGAACTTTAATATGTTTCTATATGAAATGCACACACTTCCTTCTTTTTTATTTGTTTCTCAAAAGAGTTGATAAAGTATCTATAGAAATACTTATGTTCTATAAGCATAATAAAATGAAATTAAGGCATTTTTTTATTTTCATGATGAATCTTGATATATCAGTTTCGCTAGAGTACAATCAGTTATACATAATTTAATCTGAAAGTAAATTAAGACTGTGACCAACAGTGCGTCTTGTGATTAAGAAAATGAAATGTTTTACAAAATTAAGTGAGATATTACATAGCAGTTCGAATAAACAGAGGTTTCCCACACACTTCGCAATTCCGGAACTTGCAATTCTCACGCCGGAAGTTAACATTGCCAAAACCGGAACCGGAACTTGCAGTTTTCATAGACTTTAAAATCTCACAAGACAACGTCATAATAGATTGTCATACGCTTTCCCGCGAATAAGCTCCGTTTTCCCGTAAATATTGTCTATTTCGTAAATTATAAAAACAAGAGCGGTCGCCGAATGGCAGCCAAAGATACCCCCCGCTCATTGAACCCTGAATCGATATGGTAAGTGCAAAAATAAGTTGGTGTGGAAACAATACAGGTGCAGACGCGGTACAAGTGTGGACACAATGATATAATCTTCAAGAAAAAACTTTTCACAAGGGTTCCAATGAAAACACTCTGTCTAAATCAGACAAATATAAAATTCACCCTTTTCAGCCTATTTGACATTTTATACATCTACATATAGTGTTCTTCCTTTGTCTAAAGATTCATCAAAATCCTTCAAGTGGATTAAGAGGAGTTGTGCGTAAGAGGTAACCCATACGTAGGGAATCAATGAAAACTCAAAGTTGAATTATTTCCCCTTCCTGGTTTCTGACAATAATTATATGCCTTCATGCACATTTCCATATGGTGTTCTTACTTTGTGTAAAGTTTCATTAAATTCTTTCAAGTGGTTTAAGAGGAGTTGCGCTTACGAGGTAACCAATACATGGGGAATCAACGAAAAGTCGAAGATCAATTTCCTCCCCTTCCTGGTTTTGAACAATAATTACATTTCTTCATGCACATCTCCATATAGTGTCCTTCCTTTGTGTAAAGTTTCATCAAAATCCTTTAAGTGTTTTAAGAGGAGTTGCGCTTACGAGGTAACCCATAAATAGGGAATCAACGAAAAGTCAAAGTCGGATTATGTCCCCTTCCTGGTTTTGAACAAAAATTATATTTCTTTATGCACATCTCCATATAATGTCCTTCCTTTGTGTAAAGTTTCATCAAAATCCTTTTAGTGGTTTAAGAGGAGTTGCGTTTACGAGGTAACCCATAAATAGGGAATCAACGAAAAGTCAAAGTCGGATTATATCCCCTTCCTGGTTTCGGACAATAATTATATTCCTTCATGCACATCTCCATATAGTGTCCTTCCTTTGTGTAAAGTTTCATTAAAATCCTTCAAGTGGTTTAAGAGGAGTTGCGCTTACGAGAAGTGTGGACAGACGGACAGACGGACGGACAGACGGACAGACAGACAGGGTAATTCCTATATACCCCCCAAACTTTGTTTGCGGGGGGTATAAAAATTAACTCTCTTAATCGAACGGTGACATGTAGATTTTTCAGTGTAACAGACAGCTAAAGTGTATATCTCTGAAATATCCCCCAAAAAATCTATCTGATACTTGTTTCATATGAAAGATAAACAATAAACATGTTCTCACAGTTCCCTATATATTCTTTGTAAATATTGCTGAAAAATACTGAATTTTGCCTGATTTTCAAAGCTTGATAACAGGAAAAAGTATCGGTGGCATATCATTTTTATTTTATTTTTGGAACACATAGATTAAGACCTACAAAATAACTTTAAAAAAAAATCCTGTCTGATATTTTTATTAGGATCGAACTACCTTAAGGTAATATATATATTGCTGAAATCAACCATTTTGATTCCCCCTTTCAAAAACAATTTGGGCAGGGGTTCCCCTTAAAACCTAGTTAATTCATATTGCTGAAATCATAAAAAAATATGAAGCAGAATACTTTTTTCCGAAAATTTCAGATTTCTTTTTTGGTTTCCGTGGCAACCGAAAGCTCCAATCAGACCACCATTCCAAAAAATTGGGCATGGGTTCCCCTTATAATTTAAGTAATACATATTGCAGAAATCAAAACATGTTTGAAAAAAACAGCTATCTGACACTGAAAGGTATGTATTGTTGCTTAAAAGAATCCTCAGAAATAATATTTCCATGAGAGTCTCAGAAATTTACCAAAATTTGATTTTTTTTTAATTCTAACATTTTTTTTTTAACTTTATCATTCTTTGAAACTTTGCAAAAGAAATAGTGAATAATTAATTACCTTCCTTGGTGTTATTACCTCCCTTTTCGAAATTATGACTTTTCATTAGATCTGATTTTATTTGTCAAAGGCATCACAAAAAAGAGTTTTGATGTACATATTTAAGCTAATTTGATGTATTGTACATGTTCTTACAATGAAAGGGGCAGTTTTATTTGAAAAATAAAACTTGTTGCCATTTTTATTATTACAATGTAAATAATACCAAACATGAGATTTTATGCTTACTACATGTACTATCCTGCTTTTAATTTCGATCATGTTAAATGTTAATTAGTCAAAAAGCTTCAGTCCGATATTACCCAAATAAATCGATATGATCTAGTACATATGGTGACTAACAATCATGTAAAATTTGCAGGAAATCGGAGTAGTGGTTTCTGGGGAGTTGTGTCCACGACATGTCATTGTATAACATTGTTAAATTTTTAAAGTCAAATAACTCCTACAATATTTGACAAATCAAATCGACAATGCGATATGATCTAGTACATATAGGGACTAACAATCCTGTAAAATAAGATTGAATTCCGACAAGTGGTTTATGAGGAGTTTCGTCCATAAGGTTTGCCATTGTAAAACAAAGCATACATATTCAAAGTCCCATAACTCCTACAAAATTTGACGAATCAAAATGGCCGTACGATATGATCTAGTACTAATGGTGACTAGCAATCCTGTAAAATTTGAATAAATTCCGACAAGAGGTTTATGAGGAGTTTCGTCCACATAAGTTTAACAGACGGACGGGCGGACGGACGGACGCAGACCATTACTAGGTACCGCCGTCGCGGTACGGCGGGGGACAAAAAGATGACTTACGAACCTACGGAAGGGCCAGACATCACGGCGCTGAGCAACTTGATTGATGCGGGATATATGGAATATAGGAAATTTTGTTTTTGATACGGACTTTATCACGGCCAGTATCAAGTGAGCCCGTTAGGGCGAGCTTGATGCGTTACGCCGTGATAAAGTCCGTATCAAAAACAAAATGTCCTATATTTCTTTTATCGGTCATTCACAAAATAATAAATAAAACTCTATAATAACTTGCAATTAGCTGAAATTTCTACTTTAGCACTATTAATCAATTGTTTTTGCAATAATTTGTATGCATTCTACATTCAATGTATTACGCGTATGAGCACGACAAATAGTACAAAAACATGACGTCAGCATAGCAACCCGCGTGTGACGCCTTAACAGTGACCGATATTTTCGTGATAGTGTCCAGTTCGTTGATACTTACAATATCAGTCTCTGTAGATCAAAGGAAATTCATACAAATTACCGATAAAATTGCATGTAACTATGGCCGTTTTGCGGGGTATTAAAGTGAACATATGATATTAAATTTCATGTTAAGGGGACGACCATTTGATTCTGA